>CM047425.1:66876937-66975383 GCA_026168455.1 Theocolax elegans
TAAAAAAGAATATATATAATGAATACAATGAATAAATAAATAAATAGTAACAAAAATGACGTATAATGACGCAGTGAATCAGAGAAGAAATGACAGATGAAATAACACAGCAATGCCGATTAAACTTAAACTTATATATACAGGTGATAGAGAGAATGAGAGAGAGAAAGAGAGAGAGAGAGAGAGAGAGAGAGAGAGAGAGAATGAGTGAGAGAGAGTGAGAGAGAGAGAGAGAGAGAGAGAATGAGAGATCGATTGATAACTATATTTATTAGAGCCAAAGTTAATACAACCGGATGGCTCTAATCATATAAAATAGGACATATAAAATAAATTAGACAACTAAAGAAGAATTAATATAACCGATAATACATATGTAAAATAATAATTCACGCTAAATTAAAATTAAAATAATCTACGTCGCAAGCATTGGACATAAAATCGGATAAGTCGCTATCCATCCTCATGGAGAAAGTTTTTATAATACATTTTAAAAATATTTACATTAGAGCACTCTCTTATTCTAGATGGGATATTATCCCACGTTTCCATTGCTAAATAAATAAACGAAGATTTACACGCAAGATTCTTAACATTAGGTAGGTTAAAAACAGTATTTACTCGTTTGGATCTACGCAATTCAATGCCATCAAAAGCCAGCTTATCGAATAAATATTGAGGTGTTTGGGTGGCCAACAATTTATACATAAAAGACCAAGGAAATATTTCCGTCGAACATTTAATGGAAGCCAGTTTAACTGATCATAGTAAGACTGCAATGCTACCTCACGTTTTAGATGAAAAATAAATCTAACAACGGTATTACACATGCGTTGAACTTTAATATTAAGATAAGATGGAAGATCTAAAAATACGAGACAAGCATAGTCAAAGTGAGGAATAATTAAAGCATTAGTCAGCAAAATTCGAGCACGCACAGGGAGACAACTGCCTTTGTAACGTAAAGAGAGAGAGAGAAAGAGTGAGAAAGAGAATGAGAGAGAGTATGAGAGATAGAAACAGAGAACGAGAGGCACAGAGCGAGAGAGAGAATGAGGGAGAGTGAGGGAGTGCGAGAGTGAGAATGAGTAAGATTGAGAGTCTGTGTGAGTGAGAGAGAGAGAATGAGAGAGAGAATGAGAGAAAGAGAAATAGAGAGAGAGAGAGAGAGAGAGAGAAACAGAGAGAGAGAGAGAGAAACAGAAATAGAGAGAGAGAGTGAGAGAGAATGAGAGGTAGAGAGAGAGAGAAAAAGAGATAGAGAGAGAGAGAGAGAGTGAGAGTGAGAGAATGAGAGAAAGAGTGAGAGAGAGAATGAGAGAGAGTATGAGAGATAGAGAGAATGAGAGATAGAGAGAACGAGACAGAGAGAGAAAACGAAAGTTAGAATAATAGAGTGCGAGAGTAAGAGCTAGGTCCCGGTTCAAATCCGGGCTGAAGCTGTTTTCATTGAAATTTCGAAAATGTCTGAAGAGTTGAATTTTATTTTTCATACAAGAAATTATAAGAATATTGCATTTTTCAAGGTTTTCTCAGCGACATGTTGTTATAATAACTTGAAGCTTTGTAAAATGATAGATAATTACATAACGGAGGGCAACTAACTCCTGTTTTTGCGTAAATTTGTTTTTATTAATTGTTATAAGTAAATTAGTTGTTTTTTCGTCTGCTATTTCTGGTGCGAAATTTGTATTTGTAGTTGAGTATGATACCCACTTAAATAAGTTATCAATCGACATAAGAAGGTTTAAAACGTGTAATGAACGAAAAATTGCTGAAATGAGTTATTGGTATGACATCTTACCTGGGATATGATCCGAGATCTCCAGTGAGATTTTTTAATGGGGATATATATATATATATATATAAGTAAACAATATATCAAAAATAATATAACAAAACAATATATCAAAAATTGTAAAAACAAATCGTTATTTCTATTTGAACTTCTAATATTTGTCACCCTAGTACATGTGGTATTTTAAATTCTAATTGGAATGTTATAATTAATTATTTATTAATATGAATCGATCTATTATGAATTATATAAAGTTTATCAGGTATTAATGTAAATAATAATATTAGAATTAATTATTGGGAATAACAAAAATTGTTAATGATATAAATAGTAAAAATGATCATTCTTCTATTAATTATTACGGATTTATCCCAACAAATTATATAATTGTAATATTTATTTAATTACTAGTACTATAAATTATTTTACTAAATAGTTTTTAAAAAGTAATTTTTCGAATATTACATTACATGTAATTTGATGGTAAAGAATTATTATGTTAACAATACTATTTAACTGCGAGCGAAGAGAGCATTTTGGCTAGTATGTTTTATTTTTATGTTATTATCAATCAGTTGTTATTTTGAGTTACAGTCTTCAGCTTTTATCTGTTTATTTATCTCATTTAAGGGTAGAGTAAGGTTAGAAAAATATGTTTGTAATTTTTATAAAATATTATGTGAAATGTCATCTTCATCAAATATATTATAAAAAATATTGTTTATTGATGATTACTAACACTCAAATTACGTAAAATATTAAAATATTTACCAAAATAGGCCTAAAACAATTACAAATTCAAAAAACTCCTTGCAGGATAAAAGTTATCAAAGAACTCCGATGAAAAAGTTTCGAACTTATACGTTTATGTAGAAAAATGCACTTTCTGGCTCGATAAACCTAATTAGTTTAAATAATTGCTTAAAAAATGTCAGATTTTTCATTACAAAAATAGTAATAAAAATGGTACATTTAATGTTAAACAAAGAAGGCTGTGTAACTTTATAATTCATACATCCCTCAAGATATGTGCAAAATTTCAGGAGCCTACAATAAAAATTATCCTGCAAGGAATATTTTGAAGGTATAAAAAATAGTTTAATTTTGAGATTTTTTCACCCTCCATTGTGTATTTTAAATAATTGTTGCGATGATGAGGGTCACACAGTAAAAAAAACACAAATTTTTACTTTTTTGTACGACGTTTCATCTGCTTATTTGCAGACCTCTTCAGGTACTGAAATATTTATTGAACACAACTATATAAATGATATCAATACATCAATATAGACAATTATAGAAAATCGTTATATACCTATGGCACTGAACGAACGAAAACAATTAGTACTGCTCAAGGAGCTAAGTCGAATAACGAGAACATATGGAAAGCACCTGTATTTATATCAAAACAAATTTTGAATGTGTAAGTAATACATCGATTGTTTTATCTACATACATAGGTCAAAGTTAAATCAAACCATTATATTTGTATATTGTCGGTGTAGAAATTGTGTATCTTCTTTTCTATTTAAAGTACCGTTATAATAATTAATATATAACATTTCTGAAATTAAACGTTTTTTATAACAAGGTTCATAGTCTAATATTTCATGGGAGAGGAAGAACATTTTTTAACCAATTGACATTGAAATATGGACACAACACTACTAAACTTCTTAAGATTTGGACATCATTACGTCAACAACTAGCTGATACGAACGCCAGACGAACTTTTCTACTCAATTGCAGAAGTCACGAGGTTATCCCTAAACATATAAAGAACTCGTTTAAAAATTTGAACAACATTTCGTTTTATAGTAATTCTTGTAAATCGTTTCTTAAAGTGCATACAAACTCTCAATCTTTCCGTATTCTAAAATTAGAAATTAATGACATTCATGTGCACTTAAACTATTTATACACATCATTAAATAAATTAAAGAATAAGATTAATAATAGTTTAATATCGGAAAATATTTTAGATGATTTTTTCAAATTTACCGAAATGAAATGTAAGAAAGTTTATAAAGAAATTTCAAGATTACTGGAGAAAAAATTATCAAATCTAATTAAATTTAATAAAACTAAGGAATATAATAAGCATAAATGTCAATGGATTAAAAATTTAACGGATGTATATTCCTAATAAAGTGATAAATTTAGTGTCTTTAGGGAGAAAATTTAATTGTAATTCTGAATTTTCTAATAAAGATGTAGTAAATATAATAAAAGATGTAGAAAGTAGCTTAGAGAACACTGACATAAATTCGGATATAAAAAATGAAATAAGAGAAACTATTGTTAAAAATATCAAATTTGAAGCAAGACATTCAAAACACATAACTTACAATAATCGAGAATTAAATAATGAGTTAATAGCTACAAAAAAATTCTTGATAGATAATCCTGACATATTTTTTACAAATTCTGATAAAGGTAATTTAACTGTTTGTTTAAATAAAAATGACTATTTAGATAAAATGACTAATTTATTAAGTGATAAGAATACATATATTCCTCAAAATAAGAATCCGTTGAAAAAACTACAATCTGATGTTTATGCAATTTTGAAAAATTTAAATAATAATGAATGCTTAACAAGAGTCTATCACAAAAATTCTTTAACTCAAACTAATACGTTGTTAGCGAAAGCATGTGGACTTCCAAAAATACATAAAATAAATTTTCCTTTAAGACCGATTATTTCCACAATTAATAGTCCAACACATTTTTTAGCTAAAATAATTTATGATGAGATTAAAAATATCATACCTAAACCAAAATCTCACATAAACAACAGTTTTGAATTAAAAGGAAAATTAGAAAATATTATTATACCAGCTGACTATATTATGTTGTCTTTAGACGTTAGCTCTTTATTTACTAACATTCCGTGTAATGAAGTCCTTGACAGTCTTGATAGGCGATTTCATTTTATACATAATAAATGTAAGATACCATTTGATGAAATTCGCAATATCATACGGTTTTTGTTTGACAATACTTTCTTTACGTAAAATATATAAACAAATTTTTGGTTCGCCAATGGGTTCACCAATATCACCATTATTTGCGGATTTAGTGATGGATGATCTGGAAACTCATTGTTTATTAGAATTAAAAGAAAAATTTAATTGTTCTCCGATTTTTTACTTTAGATATGTTGACGATATTATTTTATGTATACACAAAGATCATGTAAATTTAGTTCTCAATGTTTTTAATAATTATAATGAACGTTTAAAATTTACACATGAGATAGAAACAAATAATTGTATAAATTTTCTAGATATTTTACTTATTAAAAAGAATAATAATATTTTTACGAATTGGTTTAGAAAAACATCAAATTCTACTAGGTTATTGAGTTTTAAATCTAATCATACTGTTCAACAGAAGCGCAATATTGTGTATAATTTAATAGACAGAGCGTTAAAATTGTCTCACCAACAATTTCATAAGGATAATATGAATATAGTTAAAGAATTACTGAGAATGAATGACTATCCATTGAAATTTATTAACTCAGCTATTGAAAATAGATTAAGAAAAATAAAATATGAAAATAACAACAAATGTATGAAAAAGCGACCTACAATATGTACAATATCACTACCGTATAACAGAGATTTTTATAATAAATGTTCCAAAATGTTAAAAAAATACAATATAAATGTTTGTCCGTTAATGTGCAAAAAATTAGATAATGTTATAACTTTAGGTAAAGACAAAACATCGAAGTGGGATATGACTGGTGTAGTATATAAGTTTAATTGTAAAAATTGTTTGGCTACATATATAGGTGAAACAAAACGTGGTCTTAAAACAAGAATTAAAGAACATCAAAAAAATAATAACCCGGATGCAGTTGTTACTGCACATATTGCAAATAATAAAGATCATGAATTTAATTGGACGAATGTAAAAATATTAGACTATGAACCTTGTTATAAAAAACGTTTAATTTCAGAAATGTTATATATTAATTATTGTAACGGTACTTTAAATAGAAAAGAAGATACACAATTTCTACACCGACAATATACAAATATAATGGTTTGATTTAACTTTGACCTATGTATGTAGATAAAACAATCGATGTATTACTTACACATTCAAAATTTGTTTTGATATAAATACAGGTGCTTTCCATATGTTCTCGTTATTCGACTTAGCTCCTTGAGCAGTACTAATTGTTTTCGTTCGTTCAGTGTCATAGGTATATAACGGTTTTCTATAATTGTTTATATTGATGTATTGATATCATTTATATAGTTGTGTTCAATAAATATTTCAGTACCTGAAGAGGTCTGCAAATAAGCAGATGAAACGTCGTACAAAAAAGTAAAAATTTGTGTTTTTTTTACTGTGTGACCCTCATCATCGCAACAATTATTTAAAATATAAAAAATAGTTTTTGAATTATTTAGCTTTAAAGTTTAAGATACATGACTTATTGCATTAACTGAAGATTATCTAATGCTGAAATTAGGTAGACACATAAGTTTCATAATATTAACGAACGACTCTGTCTAAACATGTCGCACTCTGGCTGGCGGTCTTTCCCACCGCTAGATGGAGATGATTATCTCTCTACATACGTTGGACAGATTGTCGTCTTTCTTCTATATACACAGGCCGATAAAATTTAACAAACATTCAGACCCAGAAAGCAGACTATATTTAAGCAGGATTATGATGTGCTGAATCCAAATCTGACATCAGAATTGCTCTATCAGCTCTGGTTTTCGCGACATCCTAACCTAAAAGTGCAAAAAACACCATTTTTGCCTATATTTGAAGTTATGTAGCCTTGCAGATGATTGCTTTAACCAAAATTAAAGTCCAGCATCTTTAAGTACAAGTCTTCTTCTTTCAAATGGCGTTGAATCTGCTCAAATATCATTTTTCTTCACTGAAATATCGCATTTTGAGATTTTCATGTTTTTAAATTTTCCTACGTTGGAAAATAGATTGAGATAACATAGACATAATATAATTGATTTCTAATTTTCTTGAATTAAGTTTTATTTTTCTTTAAATTCTATCTGACACCATAAGTGTGCTAACTCATCAAACCCTACACTATCTAACCCACGGGTAACAAGTCACACACAGCCCTTAGAAACCACCCTTAGCAGACCGCAAGCAGGCTAACCCACTTAACCATGAGGACAGAGTTTACTCGCATATTTTTCTTAAAATAAATCTTATTTTTCTTGATGTCTCATAACACAAGTAGCTTATCCATTAATCCCTAGAAATCGCCTCTATCAAACTACGAACAATTTAAGCCACTTGACCCTAGGAAAAGCGAGTTTACCCGCATATTTTTCTTGGAATGAGCCTTTATTGAAATTATGTCTCACACTTTATCTGGCGTAATTTACCGAGTCCCTAAACCATCTGATCCCGATCTACCTACTGCCTAACCTTTAGGAGCCATCCCTAACAAACTAGAAGCAGCTGAACCCACCTGACCTTAGAAAAATCAGTGTAGCCACATATTTCTTTTGCTATAAGTCTTATTTTTCTTGAAATTAAATCACACACTCCAAGTGACGTAACTCGTCGATTAATGCACATAAAGCTTATCTACTTATCCTTTTTGGATTTTTATAGTACTTTCATTCAAATAAATTTGTTGGTAACAGCTAATTTTTAATGGTCAGGATTTTATATTTTATTAAAAAGAGACATACTCTTATCGCTCTTAGCCGAACCCAGAATCACAAAACGAGGCCGTACGCGGCGTTGACTTTTTCTTTTTTTTCTTTTTTTTCTTTTTTTCCTTTTTTTACTATTTGTTTTTTCCTTTGTTTTCCTTTTGTTTTTTCAATTTTTAGTTTATTTTAGTTTTTTTTTTTAATTTGTGAAAATTCAAATTATTTTTTTGCTTGTGAAAGCGTTGACGTTTCACTACAAATGATCGATTGAGTGACTTGCGTTTGTAACTGGCAGGACGGCGTAATTTCTCTTCAATCTCCAACAGTAATCTGACATCATTATTTCATCCCACCTTCTTTGATAATGTCGCTCAGCTTTTTTAAAGTCCTGGTGAAAACGTTCTCCCATCTCTTCACTGAATGCCACAACATTTTCAGGAGAGTAGTTTAAATGTGAAAAAGGATGTGCAGTTTTAAGCTTATTAAACTACCTAACTTTTTAAAATTCAATAACATTGTAGATATTATAGTTTTATACTTTTGATCTTGGTTTTTTCCTAAAAAATTTTAGATTTTAGAAATAGAGCTTTCACAAATTGCTTCATTAGGCCTAATTTAATATGGAGTGGTAGTAATAAGATTTTCTTTACCTTAACAAGACTTTCGTGTGCAACGTTATTTTTACCAACTTTCTATTTTAATCTTTGTGGCCAATCTTGTTTCACCCAATGTTTATCCCTAGCACGACTATCTCAAAGGCAAAGAAAACATGGATAGTTCGTATTACCTGCTTGTAAACCTACCAGAAGATTTATGATCTTGAAATCATCACAAATCTGCCAGTTATGATTTCCATTATGCAACAACGCAGCTTTGAGACTTTTTTGGATGAATCTATGAAAAGTAGCCAGTGTTCGGGTTTATACTCATCTGTTATATACAAACTCAAAAGACCTTTCACATCATTGCAAAAAACTATAGAATCTTCTCTTGAATAATACTTTAAAAACTTTTCTTCTCATTTTCTATAAACGCTTATCTTTGTCTCAGGTAATAGAAAATTTCTCTCTTTGAGTATTAAAGCACATAATTCTTTTAAATACTTGGGAAGATAAGATCCCGTATAAAATCATCCAACTCATTTATATCAAAAAATTTAGGCTTGTCGTCACTAAAAGGGTTGTTAAAGTCACTACCTTCGGAATCGTTTTTGTTAGCATTAGACATTGATTGAACGACTACTGGAAGCGAATTTATGTTTTCGAAGTTACTTATATTACCTCTCTTTGCTAGCGTTACACTTGGCACCTTAGGATAAATGAGACTTTCTTATTATTGTTATTTATTCCATTATATTACATTACAAAAGTAGCAATTCATGCAGTGATTACATGACTCACGCCCAATCGTTGTTCATTACCAACATCTTTTTAATGAACTTCTCATTTTCTATAAACGCTTATCTTTTGTCTCAGGTAATAGAAAATTTCTCTCTTTGAGTATTAAAGCACATAATTCTTTTAAATACTTGGGAAGATAAGATCCCGTATAAAATCATCCAACTCATTTATATCAAAAAATTTAGGCTTGTCGTCACTAAAAGGGTTGTTAAAGTCACTACCTTCGGAATCGTTTTTGTTAGCATTAGACATTGATTGAACGACTACTGGAAGCGAATTTATGTTTTCGAAGTTACTTATATTACCTCTCTTTGCTAGCGTTACACTTGGCACCTTAGGATAAATGAGACTTTTCTTATTATTGTTATTTATTCCATTTATATTACATTTACAAAAGTAGCAATTCATGCAGTGATTACATGACTCACGCCCAATCGTTGTTCATTACCAACATCTTTTTTAATGACTTTCTCATCCCAACGACTATAAGTCGAGCTACAAGCATTACAAATAGAGGTAGGTGCTCACGGTTTGTCTAAATTTTTAATAGGAATTTTGTAACACTGTAAATATTTGGTTTTTATTAAATCATTAATTGGTCTATGGAAGTTTCGTGTATCGAAATTCCCACAAATATAACAAAATTTATGAAGTTTTGATATGCAAAGTATCCTGGAATTCATTTTTTATTTATCAAACTTTAAAAAAAGTATATATATTTTTTAACTATAAGTAATTTGAGTGAAAGCTGTAACGTAGTTTCAATTTAACATTATAGGTAAAGATATGAACAATATTAGAATTTTGTATGAAAGGACTACGTTTACAATTTTACTTACTTACATAGCGGAACTCTAAATACATATTTTTTTTTATTATTTTAGCGTCGCTCTTTTTATGCTCCCAAATGTCTTTGTTAAGAAAGCTCTTGTTAAAAATACATTCCCCAGTGGGGCTTGTATCAATCGTCCGGGGCCGGGAATCGAACCTGGGACCTCCAGATTACGAACTCGACGCCCTAGCCAACCGAGCCATCGCAGGCCTCGATTCTAAATATTGCTGTGATAGATAGAGGTAAATTTAGTTCGAAAAGATGTAGAGCTGACCAGTCAAAAAAGATGTTACAACAATCATAAGATGTAGCTAAAAAATTAAGATACAATTTCTATGTGTATGTCTGATATTTATTTTATATTTAGCATGTAACAAAGGAGGCACGTTTTGTAGGACACGTTTTCTAAATGTATGCTTCTATATTAGATTCGATTTTTGCAGCGTACGATATATCGACCACTTTGGTATCATATTATTTTGGAATTGTTTCGGGGATAATATTATATGTTGAATACAGGAAACTTAGTGTTATCATTCTTTTTTTTTGTTATTTATCGTCGCTCTGTTTATGCTGCCAGGGCTAATCAGCGACGGAGGTGAACGGTGTGTCTGTAAACAAAGCACATGTAGTTGAAACAGTGCTGCTTGTGTCCATCGGAAGATATCATCGGTCACTGTAATTAGACTAATAATTACAGTTTCCTGTCCTCCCGATGGAACCACCGCGATCCTCTTTACATCTTCGCGTTCCTAACGTTCCCTATAGTTCAGATGCCCGTGCCTCTCATGCACTGACAAGTGCACGAAACGCACGCGCACCTGAACTGGCGTGACATTATAGTGACACGCCGAGCCACTGAGTCGCGGTGTTCGAAAAATGCACATGAAAAAATTTTCAGAGGTACACGTCTGGGATCGAACCCACGACCCTCGGTGTAAGAGTCGGGAGCTCTACCCATGAGCCACCGCGGCTCTTAGTGTTATCATTCTAAAAAGTATATTTGACTTTGAAATAGTGATTTCAAGGTCAAATTGTTTATTCGGTATTTCGACTTGAAAATTGGTATACCAACGTATTTTAATGCTTTGAATACGAAACAAATGGTGTCGCATTTGATGAAACACATTTTCATAGTGATTATTTGAACTATTTATTACTATTAGTTTCTTGGCAGATTAACACATAGTTATTTTTTCTTGCGGAAGATTTTTTTATCGATAATATTCTTATTATTTCATCATTTTCTTTATTTACTAAGTTGTCAAAAAAATACAAGCAATTATTGTTGATAAAATGGCTGATATTGAAAGTTGGAGTAGTGGCGAGTCTGAACATGAAATACAAGATTTGGAGAATGAGAAAATTCATGAAGTTGATTTGGCACAAAATGATTATGATGAGACTCAAATTTTTGAAAACGCGTATTTTGATCCATCAATCAAAGATTTTCAAGGTACTTCTAAAATAAATCCTAACATATCTATATCGGGGAATAAAGCAATCAATTACTTTAAATACTTTTTTGATTGCCCTCTGATTGAAAGAATTATAGATGAGACGAATCACTATGAAAGTCAGAATCATGAAGATCGGCAATCCCATCAGAAAACTTGGTCTCCTCTTACAAAAAATGAATTTGAATGTTTTCTTGGCCTTTCAATTCTAATGGGCCATATTCGAAAAGGTGACTTGAAAGACTATTGGTCTAAATATCTTCTGCTTTATTCTCCAATTTTCGGTCAAATAATGTCTCGAGATAGGTTTCTTGCAATCTTACGCCATTTACATTTTCATGATAATGAAGATAACACGGAAATCGCTCACCATCCTTCAGTGAAAATAAAACCAATAATAGACTATCTACAAAGTAAATTCTCAGCAGGTTTTATTCCAGGCAAAAATTTGTGCATAGATGAAAGCCTAGGATTATGGAAAGGCAGGCTTCGATTCAAGCAGTATATTCCTTTGAAAAGAAATCGATTTGGCATCAAACTTTTTGAATTAGTAGACTGTGAGACTGGATTCATTTTGAGTTGTATTGTCTACACTGGCGCTGATACTGATTATCAGAAAATTGATTTGGGTGTTACTGGGGATATTGTCGCTCAGTTCTTACAACCTTATTTTTACAAGGGTCATGTTCGTATGCATAGATAGCTGGTATACATCTCCCATATTGGCAGAATTTTTGCCAAAGGAATGCCAAAATTAGAAAATAAATTAGAGCGAGGTGAAGTTCAAGTTGCTCATAATAATTTGCATGCTTACAACTGTGCACGAACCTGAGTTCTGTACTATTGGCAAAAACACTATCAAACCAATGAAAATATTATAAAACCATGTTGCATCCACGAACCAAAATATGGGTGGTGTTGACAATATAGATAGACAATTGTCTATAACCGAAACAGTTAGAAAAACAATGAAGTGGTATCGCAAGTTATTTTTCCATCTTATTGATCTAAGTTTATCTAATGCTCATTCTTTATAAAAAATGAAAAATGAAGGACCAATAACCTTCCCTTCATTCCGAATATCGGTTGTTAGATCATTATTAAAATTGGTTAATACTAATGATAGCATTTCTCGTCTTGTTAGCCCTCCTACTCGATTAGTTGGTCGACATTTTCGAAGGTTTGCTACAAGTCATAGGTGTCACTTGTATGCTTTACGTAAAATTACTAGTCGAATAAGATACATGTGCTCTGATTGTGATATTCCTTTATGCGTAGCTCCATGTTTTAAAGAATATCACACAAAAGAGACATTATCATAAAGTCAAATATTTAGAGGTGAAAGGCAAGGGGTCTCCCGGAAATAAAGCACCCCAACGTGAGAGACATGGGGACTCACGGAAATAAAGCACCATAACGTGAAATACAATTTTCAAGGTTAAGGATGTCTCCTGAACATTTTTTGATATTTTTTTTAATTCAGCACATCCAAATACGTCTAAAAGCACTCCTAACTCGCCAAATTAAATTTTTAACATTGTACTTTACGTTCCAGACGGGACTGGTCGATATATCGACCACCAATTTTGTCAGGCACTCCACGTGACATATGTTTTCATTTTATGCACAAATATTGTATAAAAAAAATCGAATTTCAACGTCTAAATGCCCGTCCTTAAAAGGTTAAAACTTGATATGTAAGGGTATTATTTTCTAAGTGTTTAGTGTAACACTTTCAAAAAATTGATTTTTTGCTTATTCAACAGTTTGTACCTTCGAAAATATTCTGTGAAAGCGGCAAGGTTGTATCTTGAATAGTTTTTGAATGGCAGCGTTCTAAAGAGCGACCGCTCGCAGGTATAAACCGCTCCAGCTGCCTATAGGCGGAGTTTCGGAGCTAGTGTGTGGTTACTCGAATCTTTCTCATTGTAAATACTACTTAGGCAATAAGGGGGACTATATAAGTGTATACGGTCCTTGTAATATAGTATATAGTATATTTTGGAGCCGTTAGGCAGTGTTGTCGAGGCATCAGTTCAGTTTACGTTCAGCTGTCGTATTTTACACAACGCAACGAAAATGAATAATCAAAAAGGCTCTCACGATATTCCTGAATCTAGATCGAAGTCTAAGAAGAGAAAATTTTCAGGAACTCGTTTTACATACGAACAGTCCACCGCAAATACCAGTACAACTGCTGAAAAACTATTACACACCGGAGATGACGAAATTGTCGTTGAACAAACGCATAGGTATTGTTTTATCGATTTTTTTTCAGTTTTCAGTGCAATAAGTGTTTTGGTTGTTTGCAAAATTTTCAAGAAAGACATTAAATTCAATCAAACAAGTTCACGGTTCACGGGGTTTAGGATTTAAAATTGCTGTGTCATGTGAATGCGGTATTTCATATGTGAATTTTGGACCAACAATTGATAATGCTTATGAAATAAATCGTCGTATAGTTTTTGTGATGCGACTTTTAGGCATCGGTATCAATGGACTAAATCTGTTTTGTGGCTTGATGGATCTTCTCGCAAAATTTAATAATAAAACTTTCGTTGGATACTTCCAAACTGCTGAAACCGTTTATAAATGGAGTACACAAAAAGCCATGACCAAAGAAAATGCAAAAACTCTACTATATTGAGGTTCTGGTGATTCCTAAACAGTTTCTGGTGATAGCACATGGAAAAAAACGCAGCCAAATTTCACGTTTCGGTTTACAAGTCTTGCGGGTAAATATAGTAAAAAAAATTATCGATACAGTCTTAAAATCGACTTACTGCACGAGTTGTGAACTAGGGGATAAGAAAAAATACACTCATCCTGAAGAATACGAAGATTGGTATAAAGGACATGACGATTGTGATACAAATCATATTGGATCAGCTGGAAAAACGGAAGTTGACAGTGTAAAAGAAATTTTTAGCCGCTTGATCGATCTATACGGAGTTAAATACACGCGCTACATTGGTGACGGTGATAGTGCCACATACAACGTGACGCTGCACTGGGGATCAGGGTGCAGGTCAATAAGGGTCAGCAATTTATTACAAATAAAATAGATATTTATTACTAAATATAACAAGTAATGGGTGGGCGCCAACTGCGTTAATACGCGACGAATAACAATAATACGCGGGTTATCTTATCTGAACTCTTTACGTGCTGTACAACCGCCGGCCGATACATGGCCGGGTTTCGTGTCTACCAGGTTACGTGTCTAATTAAACACCAACCTTTACGTAGAATCCGGGACGCTTGGCCGGAAAGCTGCTACTCCCTCTCTCTCTCTCTCTCACACTTTGTTCCACTCGTATTCGCTCGGATTGCTCACTGAGCAGACTTGGATGTCGTCGGATCGACCGTCCGTAGAGCTCTGGCTCTCGGCGTTCTCGAGAGCTGCGATCGTACCGCGCGCCTGCGCAGTACGTACTTGCACGCGCTACATGAGGTACATCGATCTCGCTGTATTCAGGCTGTAGCGGTGCAAGTCGGCTGTATGGTGTATGGTGACCTGGTGCTGTTTACGTCTCGGAGATGAGGTTTGACTTCCTTTCACGTAACTATTAATTCGTTCCTTCTTGTGTTCTTCAACTAATTTGTACGGTGTGAGTTTCAGGCACGAAACTCAACCACCGCCGCATCGCTGCTTGGAGCTCGCCCAATGCTTTCAACGCCAGGGCCACCCTAGAGTTTCGTCTGCTTATGTGTGCTGTGCGTGGGATAGGATTTTAGTCTGTGTGGGTAGGTAGGGCTTATTTACAGTGCGGGTAGGTAGGTGTTTGTTAAGAGTTCGATAGCTTGTTACTTGACATGTGCAAAGCACATTGTCACAAAAGGTGTATCGGAATTAAAACCATACGATGATACACGTGTAGAAAAATTAGAATGTCACTTACACGTAAAAAAAAGAATAGGAACGCGATGCCGTAATTTAAAAAAACAAACCAAAGGATTAGGAGGAAGGAGCAAAAATACGAAGAAATTGACTGATCAAGTTTTCAATAAACTACAAAAATATTACGGATTAGCATTTACCAGACATCAAGATATATTGATGAATTGTATAAGGAAATTTGGGCAACATTTTATCACTTGTCTTCATCGGATAAAAATCCAAACCATCAGAATTGCCCCGAAGGTGAGAATAGGCGGAGCTCTTATCGTCGTGCGGAAGCTCAAGGAATCGACTTATCACATTTCAAGCACGATTATTTACCGCTTGATAAGGATGTTGCAGAAGCTTTGAAATCAATCTACACTGATTTAATTTCAAGGGAATTGCTAGAGCGATGCAAAGGAGGAAACACACAAATCAACAACGAAAGCGACAATGGATTGCTATGGCACTTTGCACCAAAGCACCTTTACAGCGGGATGAAAACTATTGAACTCGCTAATTTTCTAGCAGTTAGTATATTTAATGACGGTTTTTATGGTATTTTGAAAATGATGCAAGTAATGGGCGTGGTTGTCGGCCCCATTGCGGAAGAATATGCCGTTCAGAGAGATGACAGCCGAATCAAACAGGCAGATATACGTCACGAAGCGTCTTCCAAAGAGGGACGATCCGCCCTGAGACGAGCTTTAGCCTCTCAGCACGCATTTTTCGAGGGATAGGAAGGTGACTTGTATGGGCCAGGCATAGCAGATTAGCAATTTTTATGGTAAATATAATTCTATCTAGTAAAAATCGATAGTTGAAACTTTAAACGCGTTTTTCTCGAAACGACATTTTTTAAAATTGCTGCCTTCATAACTCAAAGTGAATTTGACCGATCGATTTCAAATTTTAACGAGTATTCTTGAATATATTTACTATACAATGACCTATGATTTTTTGATCGGTTGAAAATTGTCAATTTCGCTTTGAAAAAGCGACCGTTTTTTACCTCAAAAATCAGCTACTCATTCGGCTGGAATCACGCTAGCAGTTGGAGAACTTTTTTTTTTGCACCTCCGAAGACAGCGCATAATTCCGTCATTTTCCGATATTTTTGTAAAAAAAATCTTAAAATATAACTGAAAATATACCTTATTATGTCAAAAATATTCAAAATATTTTATTGCGTACCTTCTTCTAAAAAAATTCCTGAAAATCGCCTAATTTTTCATGGGTTACACTGGTATAGCCTCTTAAACCACTGATCTATGTCGTATGGTGAATATTGGTCGGTTTGGTGTTTAAATATTAGGTTGAATGTGCTGGATACTGCGCGTACGGTTGATAGATAGTTTTGAGAATTAAAAATTCGTTTACGTATACCTGAGGTGTCTTTTTCGGGGTTTGAGGGCCTGAGATAAATGGTATGTAAATTTGGAATTTGTGGGTAAATTATTTCATAATAATTTTTGTTAATACTAAACTTATTGAAAAAGAAAAAATTTAAACAAACTGAAGTTTACTGAAAGGGCTACTGTAAGATGCTAAATATCGTTTATCCATAAAGAAAGTTTTTGGTGCTATATAACCTCTAACATAGGGTTATATCTCTATTTTTGCGCTTTTAAGTTAAGATTTTTATTAGGTGGTTTAGCTTGTTTGTGGTATAAAATTAAATTGTTTCAAGAAAAAAACATGCGACTAAACTCGCTGTCTCTTCGGTTAGGTGGGTTAGCTTACTTGCGATGTGACAGGGGAGGTTCCTACATGTTAGGGGGTTCGTAAGGGTTGGTGAGTTAGATGTTAAGTAGATTAGCCTACTCGTGGTACGGAATATTCAGAAAAATTAGACTTATTTCAAGAAAAATATGCGACTAAACTCGCTGTTCCCAAGGTTAGGTGGGTTAGCCTGCTTGTGGTGTGGTAGGGACCCTATTTCTAGGGTTAGAGGATACTGGAGGTAAAGAGTTAACTGTTAAATTGATTAGACCACTTGTGGTGTGAAATATCTAGATAAATAAGACTTATTTGAAGAAAAATATGCGAGTAAACGCTGCCCCTTGGTTAAGTGGGTTAGCCTGCTTGCGGTATGGTGTGTGACGGGCATAACCATATATATAGATGTATGGTTAGGCTCCAGTCACATAGCGTAATAGCTCAAGCGGTAGAGTGTAAGCGCGCCACACAAGAGGTCCGGGTTCAAGCCCGACTCTCGGAAGATTTTTTTAATTATTTAAATTAATTTATTTAAATAATTAATAAATCAAAATTAATAAAATTTATAATTTTATTTAAAGATTTTTTTATTTTGCAAAATATACATATTCTGAAATTGAAATACGACTAAAATTAACTAAGTTGCAAATTTATATTGTTTATAGTTAATAATAATAAAATTTGAAATTATACAGTATATTATAATATTATAATATATAATTATACATTGAGAAAAGTGATAAAAAATAAATAAGTATTTGAACAATAAATTAAAGTAAAATGAATTAAAATTAAAATTAAGATTGTTTTTCATGTTTGTTAATTATTATATTAATAAAAGATTCAGATTTTGAAAACTAATGTAAATTAATATAAAGACAGAGAGGTTGACGACCCTGTGCCAAAATCATATGAAACAACAAAGAAGATAATGAGAAGAGAGGGAAACCGAAAACTCCAGCTGTAGGTGTGAAGAAGGTGGGAGAGCAGTCCCCACCTCTAACCAAAGGTACAAAACCGGCCGTCTCGCTGTCGAATTCAGCATTCGCCTCGAGCTGTAAGGCGAGGAAGGAAGCACCCTCCTTGCCACTTCTAGAAATAAATGAATATTGATAGTTAAATTTTGTGAGTTTGATTAAACAGCTATAGGTGTGATGTTCATTTGAAGGTACTTTGATAAGATGGAATGCTGGAATCATTCTAATCTTTACCCAAGTCCTTTTATCCTTTAAAGCCAATTCCTTAGAATACATTCGGACGAAAAGGAGCGCTAGATTCGCTTTTTCTTCTACCCGAATTATTCCAATTTTCCTATTTTCCATAGAAAAATACTCAGATGATGTGGAATGCTGGATTTATTCCAACATCTACCTGATTTTTTCAAATAATACATTCACCAAAGAGCTTATTGGGCGAGGCCGAACGCTGGATTCGTTCGAACCTCTATCCAACCTCTTATTCCATTAAAATATCCAGAAATCGTTCTGGGATGAGAAGAAACACTGGATTTGTTTCTAATCTACCCCATACGTTTTCACTTCATACATTTATTACGGTCCTGCTAAAAATAAATGTATTTTTATGTAAGGGATGAAAATAAGCCCGTTACAGGTGGGCTGGTTTTTTAGGGGTTAGGGTTATGTGTGACTTGGTACCCATGGGTTAGATAGTGTAGAGGTTTGGTAAGTTAGCACAATTAAGGTGTGAGACGAAGTTTAAAGAAAAATAAGTCTCAGTTCAAGAAAATTAGTATTTGACTATATTATGTCTATGTTATCTCAATCGATTTGCAGACCTAGGAAAATTTAGAAACATGGAAATCTCAAAATGCGATATTTCAGTGAAGAAAAATGATATTTGAGCAAATTCAATGCCATTTGAAAGAAGAAGACTTGTACTTAAAGATGCTGGACTTTAATTTTGGTTAAAGCAATCATCTGCAAGGCTACATAACTTCAAATATAGGCAAAAACGGTGTTTTTGCACTTTTAGGTTTTAATATCTCAAAAATCAGGACTGATAGAGTAATTCTGAAACCAGATTTGGATTCGCGCATCAAAATCCTTCCGAAATATATAGTCCGATTTCTGGGTCTGAGATGCTATCGGCCTGTGTTATTTAATGTCCACTCTCGTGGTTGCCAATTCTTAGTTTTTGTATTCTATCATTTAAATAATTTTTAATTAATTAATAAGCTTTTTCTCTTACACATATGCACATATCTTATCCAAAAATATTTCATGGTTTACTGTATCAAAAAACTTTGGTACATCTAGAAAACTAGTAGCTATTGGGTTACTTTGACCTAGTATTACAAATATTGGTTTAGATATAAACATAGATTCTAATATGTAGTATTTTTCCAAAGATTTGGCAATATTAGATATTAATAAGAAGGGTCTGTA
Source organism: Theocolax elegans (assembly GCA_026168455.1). Taxonomy (NCBI): domain Eukaryota; kingdom Metazoa; phylum Arthropoda; class Insecta; order Hymenoptera; family Cerocephalidae; genus Theocolax; species Theocolax elegans. The sequence continues at coordinate 66,896,098 of CM047425.1, forward strand.
ATCACCCATTTCATTTTTCATTTCTGTTTTGTATATTAGGATAATTTCAGTTTCTTTAAATTAATCAGGCCATATAAATATTTCTATACAAAGAGTAAACACATAAGCCAAGGTATCAGCTATAATTGTGACTTTTATTTTCAATGATTTATCATGTATCTCGTCAACTCCGCCTTTATTCAGTTTTAGATCCTTTATTATTTTTAGGATTTGAAAAATGGAGGAATGTTGGAAAACTTCAAAAAATTTATGCACTGATGGTTGATTAATACTCCATATCGTCGGCTGAGTGGAAGAACAGTCTATCTCGGAACTTGCTTGGAAAACGACCTATCTCGCGATCTGCTTTGAAAACGCCCTATCTCGGAACTTGCTTGGAAAACGCCCTATCTCGCAATCCGCTTGGAAAACGCCCTATCTCGCGATCAGCTTGGAAAAGGCCTTATCTCGCGCCTCGGTTGAAGAACGCCCTATGTCAAATAAAATTTGTCGCTTTCAAATTTTGTAGTGACACCACTGCGCAACTTAAAAATACGGTCTTTCTAATTAAAATAAATTAATTAGTAAAGTGTTTAAAAATTCGGAAAAAAATGTTTAGGCGTCATCGGGACTCCTCAGAGAAAGAGAGACTTCTCTGACTTTATCTGTCTATTAGCGGCGATGTATCGAGTACTTAATATATCAGCCGACCTGTGTGCAATTTAAAAAATGTTTTAAGTTAATAAAAGTAAAAAAAAAAGTTGAGAGAACGGATGAGATTTTTAAGCTTAGAATTTTTAAGTTGCGCAGTGGTTCCACTTCAAAATTTGATAGCGAAAATTTCATTTGAGATAGGGCGTTTTTCAAGCGAGCCGCGGTTGCTAATTACGCGGCCGATACCGATTTTGCATTGATTCTTTCGGCGTTAAGCTCGGGGTTAGTCGACCGTACGACTCCCCCTCAATCGTTATTGTATAATTTATTATTATTTACTTATTTATTTAATAAATTTAATAAATTCCCGGTGATAATCCTTTCCGACGAATACCGCCCTCTCCGGCGTATACTCTAGTTGGCAAATTTTGGGCATAGGGTAGAACACACGGATTTAAACTTTAAAGCCAAACAAAGTGTTTGGCGTCGTTAACGGCATTGCCCACTAAAAAACCACCCTGCCATTGGTCTTGGAAGGGCTCCTCCTCTCGACTGATCATCACCCCTCGGAAACTGTCGTAAGGCATTACTTTGAGAGGGACAGTCATGCCACGTTTGACCCTTCATGACAGGCAATCATCTCACTGTCTGGTGCATGTGGGGCGGCTATTAATGTTGCCCATAACACGCTCTTCTTCTTTTCTGATGTGGTTCAGCCGCCACACAATGGATGCTGCGATAGGTCGTTTTCCAAGCGTATCGCGAGATAGGGCGTTTTCCAAGCGAGTTCCGAGATAGGGCGTTTTCCAAGCAGGTCGCGAGATAGGGCGTTTTCCAAGCAAGTTACGAGATAGACTGGTCTTCCACTCAGCCGACGATATATTCATGCAATATATACCTTAAAAAATATCATAAACTTTAAAAATAACTAATTTTTTGAGATTTCTTCAACTCGTAGCTCGGATTCTGATTTAGCATATCCAGAAACATAAAAAATGACACTTTAAACGCACTTGCTACTTCGTTAAATGCCTGAATTCCAGCTACAAAAACATAGTCTAAAATCGACAGATTTGGTCGTTCATGGGTTAAGTGATGTATAGTTATACAAAAGTATAGTCTGTTACATTTTGGAAATTGTAGTGTTAATTTTCTATAAGAGATGAAAAAATGCAAATCACATTCTTATGCATAAGCAATAAAGGCTTAGATAACATTATCTCTTGTTGCTTAAGGAAATTTTCTCTAGCAAGATATAAAAATAAAATCTTATAATTAATAATGGTATACTGGGGGCTTTGAAAATTATTATGTTACTTTTGAAAGTTTATAAAATTTGTCTACTCTGTCCTGTGACATAAGTATGTATTTTAGTAATGCAAAAAATCTATGATTTCATGTTTTTAATAAAAAATACCTAAGCAATATCAATTTTTTGTAGTAAAAACATCTTTCTTTTTATGTAAACTACCTCTATACATCTTTTCATAGTAAGCGTCATATAGCCACATTCAATCATAGTTTAACATTATAGGCTACTAAATTTAGTTTTGTAGCCCAGAGTCTTATGCTTGTGATGTAATAGGATTTTTACAGGTACTTTAGGATTAAAAAAATTTCAGGAATTTTTTAATCTGTATCTGGATGATCAACTTTCTGAAATCCTCGTTGCAAGGTTTAAATTACTTATAGGGTATGTAAAGGGGTACGGATTGAATATGAGGAATACAAAATTAACAAAGGTATCGGTGCAGGAACCCACGATCCCAGATATGTATGTATGATCGACGATATGTTGCCCATAATTCAGGGATCTATCTGTGCCGACATTCGAAATCCCTACCCATTATAAGAACCTATAGCATATAAGTCCGGCATTAGAAGTATTTTTAATTAAAATTTTAGAAAATTAAAAAAAGTATAATACACGGTGATCCATTTTATTCGCTGCAGCCGGATTATTCGGAACCTAAGCCAGACAGGGCAAAATAATTCTGACAAAAGTTGCCGAAGGTAAAGGAGACACCATAATAGGGGTACCGTCTTTGACTTTGAACTTGAACTTTAAGGTTATTTTAAGGTTAAAGTGGTTTTTTCATATAGGAATCGCTAGTTTTGACCCCGGATTTAGAAAGAGCGGAAAATTTTACATTCACAAGCATATTAAGAAAATTTTTAAGGTCAAATCAAAATCAAACTCAGAAAAGTCTGTTTAAAATCGTTTTTCATGAACCAGAGGCTAAACTGGTTCAAATTGATCGTTTGCTTACTAGAAGAACCCACACACCTTCAATTTACACATCCTAGAGTTTAACTATTACGACCAGTTCTAGGTCAAAATAACCTAGAAAACGAGGGAATGAAACATTATAACCCTGTATTAATGTTTTGAGGATTATTTTCATTTAAAATCTAAAATTAAAAAAGTGTGATTAACGAAGTATGTATGCCAAAACTGTTACCTAAATAAAGTTACCGTAATTTTCCAACATTTTTCCTTTTTAGGTGCGACCGTATATGGGCGAGCCTTGTAGTTATTAATATTTTTGATACTATTTCACTATTATCATTTAATTAATAGCTGGTTCTGAATTGGGAGACTATCTGCCCAACGAGATCGTGGATATGATTGTGGTTTTAGGAGCAAGGCAAATTAATTATCGTGCTGCGGCATGACTTTATGGTAAACGCTATCTTGACAGACTACACCTTGAAGATAAAGCTATCGGACGTTTAACTCAAAGAGCTCGTGGTAGATACGTGGTCCTTCAACGTAGACGCCATGAGTATGATGAAAATAATAATCAAGTTGTAACTATCCTTGCAGTAATTCATCTTGATCCACACATTAGCGCTTGTTAAGTGGAAAGGGAAATTGATATTCCAAGAAGTACTTTTTTAAGAATTATAACAAGACTTCGATATCAAGCTTATCATATCACTTTGGTTCAAGAACTAGTTTGATCATTGTCAACAGCGGATTGTGTTTTGCCAACAGGCTTCACAAACGATACAAAATGATCCACACTTTTTTAACTTTATTTTGTTTTCTGATGAGGCAAAATTTGAAAGTGATGGGGTATTAAATAGGCATAATTTCCATTACTGATCTGATTTAATTATTATTAGTGCCGAACTGTAAACCATCAAAGACGTTTGAGTGTTATTATCAACGTTGGATGCGGGATTATCAATAAATCCTTGATTGGCTCTTATTTTTTTAAGGAAACGTAAATCAACAGTTACTTGAGACTAATAAGAGATAAACTGCCTGGATTGCTAAAAGATGTTGACCTAGAAATGCTACGAAGAAGGTGGTTCCAGCAGGATGCAAAAAGCGACATGTGTGTGTGTGTGTTTTGTCGAGGAGGCGTTAATACATGACACGGCGTGACGTTACAGCCATCAAATTAAGCAACCGACCGTTACCGGATCGGTTGCTAATTACGCGGCCGATACCGATTTTGCATTGATTCTTTCGGCGTTAAGCTCGGGGTTAGTCGACCGTACGACTCCCCCTCAATCGTTATTGTATAATTTATTATTATTTACTTATTTATTTAATAAATTTAATAAATTCCCGGTGATAATCCTTTCCGACGAATACCGCCCTCTCCGGCGTATACTCTAGTTGGCAAATTTTGGGCATAGGGTAGAACACACGGATTTAAACTTTAAAGCCAAACAAAGTGTTTGGCGTCGTTAACGGCATTGCCCACTAAAAAACCACCCTGCCATTGGTCTTGGAAGGGCTCCTCCTCTCGACTGATCATCACCCCTCGGAAACTGTCGTAAGGCATTACTTTGAGAGGGACAGTCATGCCACGTTTGACCCTTCATGACAGGCAATCATCTCACTGTCTGGTGCATGTGGGGCGGCTATTAATGTTGCCCATAACACGCTCTTCTTCTTTTCTGATGTGGTTCAGCCGCCACACAATGGATGCTGCGTCACCATCGGCATCCCAACCTTCTTGCGAACCAAGAAGGCACATCCCGATGCCCTCCGGTGTTAAAGGCCCCTTCCAAAAGGTTTGGAAATCGCTCCTTTCTTCCACGTCTTCGTCGATACCAGGGCAGGTCGGGCACTCTGCACCTCCGTTTATACGGATGCGGTGGAGGTAACTGCGAAAACACCCATGCCCAGTAAGCACCTCGGTCGGATGGAAGGTGACGAATCCGTGTTTCCATTTCGTCCACTTGGCGACATCTGGGATGACGCGGTGGGTCCAGCGACCCACTCCCATCCAATCCCATCTCTATTGTACAGTTCGATGGTCCTGTTTGACCACCGATTGCTACAACCCCGTGCTGCTTTGCTGCTGTTTTCTAAGGTAAGTCGACTTTTTCTATACGTATCGGCGATCTATATCGCCAAAAGATCGATGGGAGGAATTCCCGCGATCACCGAGAAGGCCATATCTGACACGGTTTTATAAGCATAAGCCACCCTTAATGCGACTATTCTGCAGGCTCGCCGATAGGATGCACGGTAGCTTATATTGCTTTTTAGGGCATCTGCCTAAAACGAAGCTCCATATAAAATTCCGGAGCTTACCTTGCTTACTTGGCCCTCCAATATTGGGCATTATGCCCGACAAAGCTCTAGCCACTCCTGCGGCTTTCGACCCTGCACTCAGTAGGAGTTCCTTGAATGTTAAATATTCTCACCGAGTCAGTTTCTTCAATAAATAAATAACCATCGTCAAATTAAACAATAACGATTGAGGGGGAGTCGTACCATCGACTACCCCCGAGGTCAGCGCGAAAACAATCAGTTAAAAACCACTAGCGATTGCATTATAAGCAACCGATCCGGGACGATCGGTTACTTAACCTGATGGCTCTGACGTCACGCCGTGAGACGTTTGTAGCTCTGACGTAGCGAGCTCTGACATAGAAGCTGCCTACGTCACGTGCGCCTTCTCTCAGAAGTGGCTCCCGCGAACAACTGACCTGACCACCCGGGCGGGATTTGTGACGAGAGGGGGTGGGGAAGAGGGGAACACTCCCTTACCTTGACCGTATCAGGAACTCGGGAAAATATCAACGGGACACGCAGGTACAACGTGGTGCACCACTCACCTTTGTATTCACGAGACGCCGCTCGAAATACGTTGGAATGGCGAGAACGGCCGCGCTAAATTTCCCCGTTTATCTCTCTTTCTCTCTCACTCCTATGGGCGAACTGGCCCCGGTCTTCCGCCCTTTCCGTGGACGGAATCTGGAGCGGTGGAGGCTCTGCTCGGCGTGTTGGGTCGTGTGGGAGGAAGCCTATCCGCCCCCACGCCGTATCACTCACACCCACACTTCTCCGGAATTCCCGATAAAAACACCGGTATCTCGGCCGGTCTCTCGACACCGTGCGCGCGCTATATTGGTACTATCAGCTGGGTGCAGACGACTCTCGCGCGTTCGTGCGCGCGCAGCGCTGTATATACTCTTTCACGTTGCTCACCTGATCGGTAACTTGCTTACCGTTATAATATACATATTAAATTTATGTTTTTATTATAGAGTTTTAAATAACTCATTATATCAATATACTAAATATTTGCCAACAATCAGGCAATACCCCTCAACAAATAATTAAATGCCCTTGAAAGAAAGGAAGATTATCTTAAGATGTTATGTTATCTTAATTGTTTGTTTATAGAAATAACCAAGTAAGCTAACTCGTAACCTTGATTATGTTACAAATAATTAAATGACCTTGAAAAAAGTAATGTTATCTTAATTGTTTATTTATCCTTATATGAAAAAGTAATTGCCGGATGTTGTGAAGCCAAGTAAAAGGGCTACGTGATTCGCCTACGTTTTGTGCATGCGTCTCAAACATTATAGGTTAGATTTGGCAGCGCGGAAAAACGTAATGTTTGAATTTTCTTGACAAAATCGGAGTATAATAAATCAGGAAAAACATATTATTAAACATTGTTTTAAGTATAAATAATGACTGTTAAAAAAACGCAACAGCGCACGGAAAGCACATGGTTAATTCTAGTATAAACAAACAAGTAACTTTTAACTTGACCTTGATGACGCTATTTGTCGAAAAATAACCGATCTTTATTAACGATTTAAAAATTTTTTTGTCATTTTTGAATAAAAGTCCATTTTTGTTTTACGAATCAAACTTATTTTCTCTGAATATTATACAGTTCAAAAATCACTTTTCTATCTTTGTTAATACTAGCATTTGTATTTACTTCCTCGCATTACACATACACACATAAACATGTAAGCGCGAATATCTCCACTGTAGCAAGCTCGCTAACCTGCGCGCGAATGTTTAAGCACTAAGGTAGAATTTTCAGAACCACCGAACTTTTAGACTTACAAATAAAGTCGCAGAAGAATATACCCATTGCCCTATTTTATTTCACCTTTTAATAGTTTATTCAAAAGTTATAAATTGTTAATAATAAAAAAAAGTTGTAATTATAATAACAAAGTGATTTTTTACCTGTATATTATTAATATTATATAAATTAATATGCTAATGACAAAATTAAAAAATAAGTTAAATTTAGGAATTGCAAAAATTGTTGGTGACTGTTTTTTGAAAAGAAGATAAGTTTACGGGTATATATGAATCAACTAGAGCTGCTGTAATCCAATATTCATAACCGTAGTTCAATTTGTTTTTTCGTTAATTTCGAAAAAAAAGTTCATTTTTATTTTACAAATCGATTTTATTCTGTCGGAATATTATGCAATTCAAAAATTGCTTTTCTATCTTTGTTAGTTTACAAGTTATAAATTGTTAATGAGTTCTAATTATCGTAACGAGGTAATTTTTTAAACCACAAGAAAAAGGCTACACAATTTTGCTTTCCTATCTAATTGAACCAATTATTTGAATAATTATATTTTTGACAATAATTTTACAAATGAATCGAAAGGAAAATTGACATTGTCCAACACGGAATAATTTAATTTATTATAAAATAACTAAACATGTAATTTTAAATGTATAAAAGAAATTTGACGCATTGTTAATAAACTAAATTACAAAACCAGAAAAATAAATTCTTAAATCCGAGTAAATACAAATAAAATCGAATTTATTCCGGCTCTCGGTCACCAACGCATGGTGAATATATTATAAAATAAATAAATAAATAAATAATAAATATAGAAATAAATATAAGTATATTTCTAACCAACTATATCTATTATATACTGCTGTGGTCTGTTACAACTACTCTTACTCTACACTTCTTATTGTAACACGAGAGCCGGTCAACAGTATAAATTTCATAAGAAAACTTCAAAAAAAATTTCCACCTTTGCATAGGTGTTACAATTTTTGTTAAGTCGGAAAAATTAATATATTACGTTTAATAATCGTGTAGACATAATGTTAAAATTGTGATAAATAACATTTCGTTATTAATTTTCAAACATTTTCTACCTGGAAAAAGCTTAGAAAAAAGATAGTGTTTCAAGCTTTTTTTTAGACTTTTGATTAAAAAATTCAATTGTAATGAATACACATATTGAATATACATATATATATATATATATATATATATATATATATATATACTGTGATGCTGGTTTATAATTCCATAAAAAAAATATTATTTAAATAAAATTATTTCCGGATCCAGACATCATCGAAAGAGAAAAAAAAATAATATTAATTTATTCGTCCTTATCACCCGGTGGACTCACCCAGAGGAAGTTCCGTTGAATAAAATAAATCGACGGCTCCTATTCATAAAGTCCTATACCAGAAGTCATTTCTATATAGTCCTATCTTAAAGAAAATTTTATAAGATCCTATCTTAATTATAATTCTATAAAGTCCTATCTCAGAAGTACAATTTTATAAAGACCTATCTCAGAAGTACAATTTTATAAAGTCCTATTTGAAAAAGTCAGTTCTATAAAGTCCTATCTCATCTCAAATTTTGAAAGCTACAAAATCATTAAACAATAAGTTTTTTAATAAAAACAATAAATTATAAAAATAATATTTACACCTTTATCTAAAAATATAAATATATATGCAGAATCGGATAATAATGCTCATGTAAAGAGTACACTTTTACCGAATATATTATATTTCATTAACCTCGTTATCGAGATTTTATAAGTATATAAAAAATATTAAAATTTGAATTTTGTATCCAGGTGGAAATTCGAGCATTTATGAAACGTTTTTTAGACAAGAAATTGGCCATTGCCATTAAAATGGCCATAAATCGTACATTAATGCCCGAAAAAAACGTTTCACTTAACCAAAAAATGTTAACTTTTCCACTAGGGTAAATATTCTGCCAATTGGATCTATTATAAATATATATCATATATTATAATTCGTCCTTATCACCCGGTGGACTCACCCAGAGGAAGTTCCGTTGAATAAAATAAATCGACGGCTCCTATTCATAAAGTCCTATACCAGAAGTCATTTCTATATAGTCCTATCTTAAAGAAAATTTTATAAGATCCTATCTTAATTATAATTCTATAAAGTCCTATCTCAGAAGTACAATTTTATAAAGACCTATCTCAGAAGTACAATTTTATAAAGTCCTATTTGAAAAAGTCAGTTCTATAAAGTCCTATCTCATCTCAAATTTTGAAAGCTACAAAATCATTAAACAATAAGTTTTTTAATAAAAACAATAAATTATAAAAATAATATTTACACCTTTATCTAAAAATATAAATATATATGCAGAATCGGATAATAATGCTCATGTAAAGAGTACACTTTTACCGAATATATTATATTTCATTAACCTCGTTATCGAGATTTTATAAGTATATAAAAAATATTAAAATTTGAATTTTGTATCCAGGTGGAAATTCGAGCATTTATGAAACGTTTTTTAGACAAGAAATTGGCCATTGCCATTAAAATGGCCATAAATCGTACATTAATGCCCGAAAAAACGTTTCACTTAACCAAAAAATGTTAACTTTTCCACTAGGGTAAATATTCTGCCAATTGGATCTATTATAAATATATATCATATAATATATATATATACTATATATTATATAAGTAGAATTATTTAAGTGGTCAAAATATATAAGTAATTCATTTAAAAAGAAAATAAAAAAGTAAGACATTTAAAATGTACTTGACGACAGAGATGGGCCTGAATCTGCCGCAACTTTTTTTAGATTCAGTTTTGAAATTTGTGATATTTGAATAAAAAATGTTACCTTTTACTTCAATGTTATGAGAACGGCAATTTTTTAAAGAGAAACAAATATAAATAAATATAATATAAATAAATAATATAATATAAATAATATAATATAATATAAATTATATTGTCATAATAGTTTTCAAATTATATAAATTATCAATATTATTATAATTTTATGAAGTTTATGAAGAAAGTGTATTAAAGGAAGGGGTGGAGGGCTTAAAAAAATTGACTTTCATGATCGAACTTTATTGAATTGCATTTGAGATAGGACTTTATAAAATTGACTTCCGAGATAGGACTTTATAATACTGACTAAATTTTTTTTTTTGAGATAGGACCTTATAGAATTTTCTTTTCAGTTAGGACTTTATAGAATTATTCTTGAGTTAGGACATTTTTTAATTAATTTTTGAGATAGGACTTTATGAATAGGAGCCGTCGAAATAGTTCCGGATGTCTATTAAACCGCGAGAACGAATATTAACACTCGTAACAAAAATGTAGATACATAAAATTATATTACGGGATCTAAGAGTAGATCCTGTGGCACCACTAACTACGAGAGAGAGAACGATTATTTTTAAATAAGTTAAATAAATAATTTAACTAGTTAATAACGCGCAATAATTACTTAATATTGTCCCCACTAATACATAAATCAATTAATATATTAGTAAATAAAATAACTCACTGAAAGGTAAAGTAATTAATTAAAAGAAAGTAATACTCTGGTAAAATATTAGATATATATATATATATATATATATATATATATATATATATGGGCTATTTCACGTCAAGTGGTACGATGAAAATTTTAAATCACTCCAAATTTTGTGAACAGACTGGAAATATCTTTCAGAAGATAGAAAAAAAAATTTTATGTGTTAAAAATAATTTGCTTAAAAGTTATTCCACTATGAAAAATGGAAATTTTTCAATTTTTTAGAAAAATTTCTATTTTCAAAGCCATTTATCTCAAAATCTATTAATTCTTCTGAAAAAACATTACAAACAACTTTTGTTCAAAATAATCTTTAGAACTTATCTACCTGGGTTACAATTCTTAATTTTAAAATCTCGAAGAGATAGAACGCCCGGAAATATTGAATATCAAAAAAAGGCGACCACGCCACAATCGATTTTCATCTAGCACCGCTCAAAAGATCACATTTTTTGAGAGCTTTCGAATGGCGGTGGTTAGATTATTGGCCAAGACAGCTGTTGTAGGTTATGCCCTAAAATACATGAAAATTAGTGATTTTATGAGGTTTATGAGGCATAACTTACACCAGCGGTCTTGGCCAATGATCTAACCGCCGCCATTCGAAAGCTCTCAAAAAGTGTGATCTATTGAGCGGTGTTAGATCAAAATCGATTGTGGCGTGGTCGTCTTTTTTTGATATTCAATATTTTCGAGTGCCCTATCTCTTCGAGATTTTAAAATTAAGAATTGTAACCCAGGTAGATAAATTTTAAAGATTATTTTGAAGAAAAGTTGTTTGTAATGTTTTTTTTAAAATTAATAGATTTTGAGATAAATGGCTTTAAAAATAGAAAATTATCTAAAAAATTGAAAAATTTCCATTTTTCATGGTGGAATAACTCTTAGGCAAATTATTTTTAACACCTAAATTTTTTTTTTATCTTCTTGAAGATATTTCCAGCCTGTTCTCAAATTTTGGAGCGATTTAAAATTTTAATCGTACCACTTGACGTGAAATAGCCCATATATAGCTGTATTGCTCTGGTAGATTTCCTCCTTAATTAATAATTATCCTCCTTAATAATTCGAGTATTTATCTGGTTGATTTTCTCCTTCATTTACAATTCCTCCTTAATTATGCGAAAAACTCAAAATCCTCCTCAAATAACAGAAAAATACTGAATACTAATATAGCTGGTAATCACCCTAAAAATCTTCGTAACTGGTAAAAGCAAGAAAACAATACTGGTTTTTGCGATCGATAGGATCAGAATAACAATACTCTGCGATCGATAGGATCAGAATGGCGAGGATCCGTTTTCCGAACCACGCCAGACTTCTTCCCCGATTTTCTATCTCCCTCAATCTCCTAATATCCCTATCTGTTCTCTCTCTCGTTACCTGTGAGAGATATGGCAATATTATAATTCTCCAACCCTTCCGTATCCGTCACAGGTGTAATAAAGCTACCCGTATTTACCCCACTATAGATAAAAATAACAACTAATTTGCATAAGTTATCATTGTCCCAACTAGTATTTCGACTTTCCGTATTTAAGGTAATTACAGTCATATAACGTAATATGCTGTTATATTTACCCATACGGAAGTCTTATCTCTAATAAAATCATCTATTGATTGGTTCAATAGATCACTAAATTATTCTCTAGTTAACAGCGTGAAATTCAAATATAAATTTATCTCCTTACTATTATACACATGTTCCCCCACTATCCGCGTTCCGAATTCCCTAGACTATGTGCGCGCGATCCCCGTATCGATACGAGCGCGGACCGCGTGTTCAGTGTGCGCGCGCTTGAATCTAGATCGATTCAAGATGGCGACAACTGAGCGCGGGCCGGCACGTAAACAACGTGCCTCGCGACCGCTTCCCAGGGTACGCGCGATCCCCACCGGCGGGAATAGTACCCGGGTACTACCGCGGAGTGGTGCGCGTCCGGAGGTGCGCGCACGCATCTGCCAAGGCTCCACAGGCGACGCAGCATACGGCGAATCTCCCACAACACCGATGTCAACAACCGCTTACGGAGAGGATTTTCCTTTAATAAGTATAACCCACGGTGTACAATCGTAAGTATTTTTTTATAACTATATATATTTTTAATAACTAATTATTTTTTATTAATCCAACATGTAATCCCCTTTTTACAATCCTCTCTCTCCTTAACCCACAACACTCCTTACTTTGTTTATTCCTGTCTAAGTACTAACTATTTATATTAATTTAATTTATTACATATAGACTATTTATACTAATTCCACCTGTTCTTTATCCCTATTAAATACTCAATTATTAGAGTATTTAATTTCTATTCTCTTCTTTTTTCTTTCTCCAATTACTAATCGACAAACCCATGTATTCATCGTTCACACACCTTCCCACAATTATATTATTATTAATATTTATAAATTTCTTATCTATTTCCCATAATACCTTTCCTTACTAATAATTATATTGTTTAGTAAATATATATTAATATATTTCTCTTTTTCAGATGCAGCGTACCAAGAAGTACCTGTCACCAAGGGAACCCCGGACACGCTGATCAAGAGACAACCTGATGTACCTTCACATCACCCATGAGGACAACTGGATAAGTACAATTAATTAATATCATTTATTTATTTACTAATTAATACTAATATATATATATCTGTATGTATGTGTACTTATGCAGACTCAAAATTTTTACCTATAACCCAATACCCTGTAACCCTATTTTTCATGTAAAAAAATTTTTTTGTGTTTGCATAAGTAGTGATAGAATAATTTTTTTCGAGTAAAATTATGCGGACGTCCGCATAAGTCCATCAAAGTCTGCATAAGTCGGGTTACAGTACTAAAGTAGTCAGCACAACTCTAGATGTACATAAATATATATATATATTTTTTCAGGTGGCCTCAGTGATGTACCCACATCACAATACACACACACACACATATATATATATACACACAATATTGGCAGCAACAAAACTACGTTGTAAAAAAATGCAATAATTATTAATGTGTACAACTATAAAACCATTTAAACTTTACGCTACGTTTACACGGTAGCACAGTAGTAGCTCTCCAAGTTTCAACATTGATATACACAACACAGTGACGCAACATGTCGACGATTTCAGTTGTAAGTGCGTTATGTACATCAGGTGTCGATGCCCGAAAATTTTTTTAGTTGCGACGCTAGTTTTCGTCGGGAAGAATTTAATTAGATTAAATTAAAGGCCGACGGAGGTTCCGTCGTAGCGACGTTAAAAATGGCTAGATATCGCCGATTTGTATTTGATTGGGCGCCTGGCGATATTAAAATTAAACAGATATAATTACACTAACAACACGACTCGGCAACCCGGCAAATCTCCACCTCGACTCCTCGTCACAGAGGGAATCCCGACGACTGACCACCTCGGAACCAGCGGCTTTTAGAGTAAAGGAAATATGAAATAACACTCTCGAATTCAATAATAATCACCTTCAACGTAATTTATTAAAACTTTTAATAAGAATATTATAAGTTCCGGCACCGACACAATATTAACGCGATCCGCGACCGACTCTCACACGTGCACACACTCACGCAACTCCGTCCGTCCGGCGAATAATAAAATATAAAAGATAAATATTAATAATTCGGCCGCCCGTCGGGCTAACCGTAACTATACTCGCCTAATTAACTTCTCACAGCTCCAATCAACTCCACTCGATTCTACTCTACTCGAATACTACTCTCACTCAACTCTACTCTACAAAAAAATGGCTACTTTACTCCAAAATACTACTGCTTAAAAAAAAATACAACTGTCTCGTCGGACGATCAGGTAGCGAATCACGTCTGTCTCCTCGGACGATCAGGTAGCGAATCCTCGAGACCGGCTCCTTCATCCGGCTCGCGGCGTGGCTTAATCCCCAAAATTAAGGAGTTCCCTCCCCACCCTATCGCTATCCTTCTCTAACTTACTCTACACCTTATCTACCGGCGTTGATTAGGGTGGTTGATTGCGTGATCGATACGCGTAGTTAGCCTTGATCTTATTTCCGTCAAGGCCGATTATCCAATAATAGTGGTTTACATCACCACCAACCTGTTCGTTATTGGGTCGATCACGCAACCAATCATCCCCGACACTCGGAAGGCGCGCAATACAAATAATTAATTACCATATTGGTAACCCAGTCGGTGCTGCCGCCCCGTGCCTACCGGCTATGTAATTAATACTAACTATCCCGACGCACTCACACAACAATTAGTATTTAATTTCCGCACTATTTACAACTATATACATACTTTAAAATTATTACGAATCGCCCCAAACTCTACCGACGGATCTACATAATTTTTATTTAAAATTAACGATGCAATCTAGCTAAACTAATCAATCTAATATTAATATACGTGCGCGCTATATATAACAGTATACACCAATACATAGGTGTGCGCGCCATCTATATCTATATATATATCTATATATATTCTAGTATGCCGCGGTATACCTTCGCACGCATACATTAGGTATACCGTTACTCCTACTCTACTCGCGCGCTTTCCTCGCTCCGCGCGCTCCCACCCATTATCCCACTACGGTCGGTCACTCGAGCTCTTCGCGCGCGCAACACTCTCGCTGCTCGAGTGATTTCCCCTTCCCCGCGCACCGCGCCTAGTGCCGCACGATCGTCGCCGTCGGTGCCGCGTTCCCCGGTATACGGGTGTAAGGTGGGGGGAGCACCCTGGCTCTTCCGACTAGTAGTACGTAGTTCGGGCGTGCGCGCACCCATGCGCCATCTCAGCCGTCGTCGTCTGCTGAGCACGTGTGACGGTTGAGGTTAGGACGCCGCCTCACCTCCCGTCTTGTTGACATCAGCAGCGGATACGCCAGGTATCGTGAGACGACCTGGGCTCGGTCCTTGGCTCACGATACCTCTCAGCCGTGGTCTGGGTCGTAGTCCGCGTACTACCGTCGGGTATCGGTCGCGTCGTTCGTCGGCTCTGACTCTAAAACATACCCATACCGTGGGTATCAGTGTTTATATAAAAAAATGCATCGGTGCACTTCGGTCCGCCTGCGAGGGATTTGCTACCTGCGACGCGATCGCGATCTAATATACATTAAAGTATGCATGCACATGACTTATAAATACAAGCCATGTGCATGTACTTGTGCGTTGTATATTTTACAACGTCACATAGTATATTGAAAAATAGTGAAAGATAATTTCGAATTTGCTTACGCATGTGTTCTTGCAAGTTGAGTGAGAGTGAAAACTATTGAGAGAAAAAATTCTGAGTATGAACGACGCCGTGATCGTTTCGTTACCAGAACAATAACAACAAATATTAATCGTAAAGTTAAATTAAAGATAATCGAAAAACAAACTTTAATTTTATATGTATGTATTATGGGTCCCACCGAACTAAATAATTTACTTTTAGAATAAAGTAGGCCTATTGTACTCTTTGTCCACTATGGTTGGTGGAATTTGCCAGAGTACGGCCTTTTTTTAAAAACAATTAAAGGCGTTTCGTCCTCGATCTCCAGCTTGGACTCCTCAGTAAGGAACTGGAGATCTTACCTTAGACGCCTGTCGCAAGATGAACCGCGACGCCAGCAAGATAATACATACATATAGACATTTACGAACGATAGATTCATTTTTCAAACTTTAATTTTATTATTCGGGTTTATGTAGATGTAAGCAATAGCAGATAAAAAATATGAATATAGAGAAGAAAGAGCAGGTTACCAATAAAAGTTACATAGATGGAATTTTCCCTGCTAAATAATATATTAGTTAAAAATTTAGTTTTTATTTTCAAGTTATTTATATTTAATCAAAATTAATATTTAATTAATTTAATAATATTCATTATAATAGTTATTTTGTTATTTTACTTAAATTAAAATGCATATGAGAAATATACTTCTTGGAAAATATATTAGTTGTAATAATCACAGGAAAGGATAACATTAACCTTCCGAGCGCGATGCGCGAGCTGCATTTGGTATTGTCTCATAATTTTTTATTTTAGGCGCAGCCTGAAAATAGGAACTTGCGCGCGGAGAAGGGTTGGCGCGCACCAGCACTCAGCGGGGCTCTGCCTCCCTAGTTAATTGTAGTTTTGTTGACTTATTCTTTAGAAACTGCCAATGAAAGTTTGTGCCTTTAAGTTCAAACTTAAGTATTCCAAACAACGAAGTTTTATTATGTTACATGTTAGACTTACTACAAGAATGATTGTAGAAGCTCGCGAGATATTTATTGCGTTAATGAGTTTCAGTAGGATGTCATGAGACTTGCAGCGCAGCAGAATTTATAGTCGAGAATATGTGATTATTGAACGATGTTTAAACGAGATAGTTCTAAAAAATATGATCGCATAGTGGTAGTATACAAATTAAATCGCAAAACATGCCTGTACATTGGCAAAACAAAACAAAGTGCGCAGAAGAGAGAGTGCGTGTTGCTAAACGCGCTATTGGTCCCCTTTTTTCTACTCAAGGAGAGTCCGTACCGACAGGTTCACAAATCCGCCACCTGAAAATTTACGAGCAGAAGTGACGCTGCCGTCAGGTAGGCTGAGTTTGTATTCGACAATAATTATGGGCAGACAAATCGAAGTTAAGCGCCATAGCTATTGATGTAATGATTAATTACATATTACTTAGCTGATCGAAATAAGTACAAAGTAACTTCGGCATGTGTTCTCAGGATTGATTCGTACTTATCACTTTTGGTCGAAAATACTGACTTTTCGATCAGCTAAGTAATATGTAATTAATCATTACACCAATAGCTATGGCACGTAGCTTCGATTTTGTGTGGTAGAATATCTATTTTCTTTAATTGCCCATAATTATTGTGCAATATGAACTCAGGATATCTGACGGCAGCTCCACTTCTGCTCACAAATTTTCGGGTGGCGGATTTGTGAAGCTATCGGTACGGACTTCCCTCAAAGGAGGAATATTTTCCGAGTTACCACTTTTTTGTGTTTTGTTGCAGTTCGTGTCCGTAAAATCGTGGTCATTAACCAGTCTTGTTTTTTCTTGGTTATTTTTTCTCTATTTTGGTTTGCTGTAACAGCGTTGCCTCGCAGTGCATACAGGGCATGCGTGTGATCCAACGCCTACTTTAGCTGCCGTCCAACCGTCCAGCTTGGTAGTGGTTTCTTCGCCAGGATACCAACATGACCACAGAGTTGTAGCCACACAGTCATCACGATCCGTAGAGTGTCTATCTACTTGATCTCAACTTTCTTCTAAAATATACATTGATTATCCAACATTATGCGTTTCTAAGTTATAAGCTATCAAAGCAGAAATAATTTTTTTACAAAATAGGCTTTAGTCAGCCATAACTCAGGTAAATCAGGCTTTCCTCATACTTTTATATTACAAAACATATCCTAGAATATTGTTAACCTTTAGACTGCCGGGATTTGAAAGAGCATATCGCCCTCAGAAAACTGGTATATAAGGTATCTTATATCAACGATTGATTATGCACAAAGTGTCGATCAGGGGGTGCGTCAAAATATTGATTTTCCGGCAGTCTAAAGGTTAAGATCCGTGATCCAAAGGCCGTGGCCTCTCCTGGTAAGTATGAACGGCTGATTTTTGGCAAAATTGCGGATAATATTTGATCTAGAAGTTTACGCATTTGAGTGCGATTTTCTTCTGTTATATCAACAACCTCTGCTGACGATAACGAAGCGTTGTCACTTTCCATGTTTGGCACTTCCAGCTGTAGAACTTGATCCGTTCAATGGATGAGTACTATCATCTGCAAACTTAGAGTTTGCAGTTCGCGACTAGAGAAGCGATCTTCCTAGAGTGGTAACTAACTGCAAACCACCTGGACTCATGACGGCTGTTGATGCACCTGGATTGATCTACGGACGGATCCGGAATCTCGTCTTCAGGACGGTAACTTAGTCTGAGCATCAGTATTGAATACGAAAGTTGTCAATATAATTATTATTGTAACGCGAGAATCGATTCACGTTCTCAAAAATATAAATTTAACAAGAAAACTTCAAAAAAAATTCCTACCCTTGCATAGGTGTTACCATTTTTGTTAAGTTGGAAAAATTATATTTCGCGCTTTTCCGACTTTCCTACTCGAAATCAAGGACCGATATGTAAATTACGGATCTCAAGGTGAATTTTCAATTTATTATTATTTAAGTGCATTTAATTTAAAAATTATTATTACCGACCTCGGATTTTTTAAACCAAACTAAACAATAATAAAAGAAAATCATATATTAAAATATATTAAATTATTGTCCAAACGCAATTACTTTAAGGTTATAATTAACCGCAAATCGATTATCTAACCGTCGATAATAAATATATTAGTTAAAGTAACTAATATATACACAGTTACAAGTAAATACCTCACGTATTAAAGAAAATTCTGTTAAATTTAGAAGTCGATAAAAAAAGAAAATCTACCAAATAAAACTGAATTTGCTTTCATTCCTATGACAAAAATTTATTTTGGTTAAGCGCCATGGAACAGTGTAGTTGCCGCGCGGACGTTTGTTCGATTATTGCGTCTGATCAGTGGTATGATCAAACTTACCGTATTTAAACAAAGGTATATTTCCCGCATTGCAAAAAAGCAATCAGGGTCAAGGGGGCATAATTAATATCGCTTAATAAACAACGCCGCTGCAAGGAATAGGGACGCAAGGATAACCTAATAAAAAAACCACTAGGTCTCGAGTACGGCCACACGCGGTCGGGAGAAGTAAAGGTAAAGAGACACTTACGGGTACTAGTGAGCAGTTCACGATAATTCTTGTGTATATTGGCACCGTCAATAAGAAGAATCTGGTGCACAGGTATCGGTCGCACGCTAACACTCTCGTCCCGTTGCACGACTTATGTAACTGAACACATCGCACGACCACTCTATGTCCTCGTTCCCGCACGTCTCGCCTATTTCCTTGTGTTGTTTTTGTGAACGCTGATCCTCTTCCGGTCCACTCCAGGTAATTATGCTGCGGGTAGAAAGTGTTAACAGTGAAACGAGTTGCTGCTTTATTTTTGTGCGATATTATCTTTCTTGGGGGTTCTGCTGCAGGTAGACACGATATACTGTGGTTCCGAAAAAGTTAGTAATTAAGCGTGTGGGATAGCTTATACGTTTTAATATAATACGGCATTTTTTTTTATGTTATCGTCGCTCTTTTTATGCTCTCAAATCGGTGCCAATCAGCGACGGAGGTCATACGATGTCTTGGTGAAGAAAGCACTTGTTGAAAATACATTCTCCAGTGGTGTTTGTATCAATCGGCCGGGGCCGGGACTGGAACCTGGGACCTCCAGATTACAAGCCCGACGCCCTACCGACTGAGCCATCGCAGGCCATAATAATAAGAGGCATGTTATGTCTCTTATAATTTTGACTTTTCTATTGATATTAATTAGGATATATACTAATGCCTTATTTTGAGTACTTCAGCCATGCTTCAGTAGACGACGTCGATCCCAACGGGGCAGAAAAACCAGTCATGTGGTAGGGCCAGGGTACTTTAAGGACTTCCCGGTGCAGCTGTGGGTCCTTCTGCTTGCACATACCTCTTTGCTATTACTCTTAAACATAGGTCTTCATAACCATTGACCATTGCTTCCTGAACGGTGTATGACTAAGGTTGGGTGTTTTTCGCAGCTTTATTGACTCCAGAGAATCCACTAGCACGCTGAGAAACCGGGAACGGTTGCTGCTTGTAGTTCTACGAAGAGGATTCAAGGGGGAGGAACGTTAATTTTGACTACAAACCATCTCATTATTTTATTGAAGAACTTAATATACAAGTGTTACATATTTTATATACAACAATTAACATATTTTATCAAATTGTTATAAAACAATGAAAACAGATATATTAAAAACTCATATTCATACAGCCGTACGCAGTAAAATTATTTTGTTGAAAAAAGAATTGCATGTAATACAATAAAAGAACTGTAGAATTTTTTTACTCGATAATGGTCAGGTGTATAAAAAAATTTATACAACAGATAGTGCTTAGAATTGGTCGAAGAATACGTGTGAACTTTTTCAGTAATATCAGTATAAAAAATGCAAAGCCCAACAGGTCATTCTAAGCCCGATATACACAGCTAAGCGAGCCTCAGAAGACGTAAGCTGTAAGAGACAGAAGGAATTGCACGATCGCACAAGTCAAACGGAGAGAGTGGGTCAGCAACAGTAAATCGGTGCTCAGCTCGCTCAGCCATGCCGCGTGAGCCGTGGTCGTCCGACGGGCTACGTACGTAAAGATATTTCGACCGCCGTGTGATGCACGTACGTAAGCATTCTCTCGCAAAGAGAAAGCAAGAAGCCAGAGCTCTTCTAGCCGCCGTCAACATAGCAACGAAGCTAGTCTTTTGATTGTGCCGATATTGTGCTATAGCCGGAAATAAAAGTCTTTTTGTGAATAAATATTCTTGCAGATAATTTATTTTATTATTTCTCGTGTTTCCCCGTGCTTCTTTGCGTAGTGTGACCGCCACGTTTCCCTCCCGTATTACTTTCTGTGCAGAGCTCATCTTTACCGGCTGACCTCAGTTGCTAATTAGCATCTATTTGAGATCATAAAAAGCGACGTTAAAATAATAAAATAATACTGAAATATATCATAGTTTATCATTGATCAGAATGTTTGCTAATAAAGATATCAGAAATAAAGTAGTTCATCTCAAATTGTATAATTTTAAGCAATTAATTTAATTAGTATAA
The DNA here is from genome assembly GCA_026168455.1 of Theocolax elegans. Lineage (NCBI taxonomy): Eukaryota > Metazoa > Arthropoda > Insecta > Hymenoptera > Cerocephalidae > Theocolax > Theocolax elegans. Next base: position 66,917,387 of record CM047425.1, read on the forward strand.
AATATTAAATGAAAGAATAAAGTAACCAAAATTTTATATTGTAGTATACATAAAAAATATATTTTGTTCCAATCTTCTGTTATATTTGTGTTATAGTCTGTGTACAAATCAGGATTTTTCTTCATTGAAAATACCTTCTATAATGACTGCCGTGATTTTAATAATAAGGATAATAGCAGAGTAATAAGAGAGTGGGCTATGTTAAAAAATATTGGTGTTTATAATGTTGCAAAAATGGAAGAAGTAAGAATAGATAGCCTAGCATTGAGATTTGGATTTCCTTGGGTATATCAACATCAAGGGGATTGTGAACATTTAATATCATTCAGTGATGCAAGGTAAGATTACGAATTTCAGATACACCCAGTAACTTCTGACAAAGATAATAATTATTTAGACTTATACATATAGTGTACTTATTTTGTTTAAGTATTAGATGATTTTAATATTTTCTATCTATAAAAATATTAAAAGCATAAGATTTAAGATATGATATTCAACATGCAATTGTTGTGAATAATTGGTATTCCGTTAAAGTGTTACTTGAGAATTAGAATAAAGCTGTAAATTTAAATTAGTATAAATATTATTAATATTGCATGATAAGTAATTATTACAAAACGAACACATAAAAAACGGGTATGTAAAGGCGACAAATGGCCAGGACAAAAAATTAGTTTCGTAATGTTATTTATGGTAACAAAATATTTTTTATTTTATATTAAATTTAACGGTCTGTACGAGCCAGAATATTTAAATATTCTTAATCATTAGTCCATGGTGTGCTACAAATTTGTAGCTCCAACACCATGTTCGATGAGTATAGATATTTTAATTCTGGAGACTAAAAATATTGATGTGGAAATAAAAATTATTATTAAGATAACTTTAAATATAAATATAAAGAAAGTGTATGGTAGATTGCCAGTCCTTACTGATGAGACCAACTGGCAATTGTGGTCGAAACATTCATTACATATATAACTTTATCATACACTTTCTTTATATTTATATTTAAAGTTATCTTAATAATAATTTTTATTTCCACATCAATATTTTTAGTCTCCAGAATTAAAATATCTATACTCATCGAACATGGTGTTGGAGCTACAAATTTGTAGCACACCATGGACTAATGATTAAGAATATTTAAATATTCTGGCTCGTACAGACCGTTAAATTTAATATAACATAAAATTCACGAGCGTATTACTCTTTAAAATATTTTTTATATTTATTTACTTTCAAGCGAAAAATATAGCAAAAACTATACCAACGTATGCCCTCCGTTCCTGATTAGCATCAAACTGGGAACATAAAAAGTACTTCGTTATGTAATATATATTTTAATAAAAGTAGAGTTATGCCAAAACTTATGTACTTATGCGGACGTCCGTAAAATAATATCCATAAGATAACCTAAGGGATGACACACACACACACACACACACACACACACACACACACACACACACACACACACACACACATATATATATGGTCACAATAAAAAGACTATATCGAAGTAATTATGTGTCCACCTTGGACAGTCAAAACATGACCGGCCTTTACCCCGGCAGACGTGCGCATCGGCGAGTCCGTAGTGCTACCGATGTAACATGATATATTTATATAAATAGAGGCGATGCATCCGAGTGCATCGCTGAATCGTATTTTACAATACAAGTAACGTGTTTAAGATGATCTCACTTATTTCTTACTTTAATTTAACAACTTTCAAAGCGTATTTTATTCTTAATTTCACAATTTTGCAATATAAGATGATTTTATAGAAATAAGAATTTACTTATTATTAATTCGAAATTTAACAGAGATCCTGTACGATACAAATTTTATATATTTATTTTTAACATGTGTTAATGAGAAAGGAAAAAAAAGGATAAGACCGGGATTCACTAGGATAACACAATAATCACTTAAATTATGTACATTAAAAAATATATTTTATTCATTAATTACTTATAATAAGACTTAGTCTCTTGTTGTTCTTCATACCATGCCAAAAAGTTTTCTGTTTCGGTAGGATGCATACTGCCTGGAGTATACATTTCCAAAGGCGGTAACGGCCCGATGTAAGATTGGTTTTCTTGTGTGTTAAATAAATGAGGAAACCGTACCCTTTTCAATTCCGGATAGGCCATATGCTTTTGGTAATGTAGTTAGTGGCATGTGGAAATAATTCAAATTATCAATAAATTTAACTTTCTTAAATTCCATCAAAATTATTTGCGAACCATTCAAAATTACTGTTGGTTTAACTTGGCCGCTATGTTTCTCCATAAGATATTTAAATATGAATTGAGCATCAAAACCTTGCGAATTGTGGGCAATACAAATAACTTTTTTGAATACTTTTCGAGGAGTCAAAGCGAGTTCGACCAGTTCCTTGACAGGATCTATTTTAAATATATATTCACGTACTCCACAATGTGTGCATCTGTTCGAAATAATGCTATCTTCAACACAATAATTACAGACTTGTTGTACTACGCACAAATTTGGGACATGTATTTTTTTTCCGCATCACCCATTACCGATAATGTCTGCTCTGTTTCAAAATCGTAAAATAAGAAAATTGTTTTTAAAGTTTGCTTATTGCGTTTGAAAGGCTGGACGTAGCAAAATGACCACTAGGTAATCGTTCATTACAAATATTGCAATACACAATACCGCATTCGGGTTTTTCTTTTCGATCACACACACTAAGATTCTTTTTGAATGACCCTTGTGCGAGATGATTGTCGAAACACACTTCACCAAAGAAACTTCTAAGATACACCGTGCATTTTTTTAACATTTCATTGATATTGCATAATGGAATTTGCAGGCACTTATAACATTTTCGAGAACATCTGTGGTCTTCAACATTTCTGTAAATTTTATTGCATGGTATGCAATAACCCCGACTGCCGCTAGGTCCAATTAAATTTAAAATCGGTTGGTAATGATTTGACGCCTCATAGTACATGATACGTAAAATGTGGACAATTTTTGTATGCGTATCAATCACGAATTTCTTGCCGTCATAAATAGGTTGTTCACCGCGTCCGAAATTTTGAAAATTATATACTGATGGAGTTGCGATCGGCCCTTAGGTCGAGTTCCCCCACCACCTAACATACCGTTAAAACATACCGATCTGTGCAGATCATACTCGGCGCATCCGCGATTTTCCTTTTACAGATTGTAACTTTTCTGTACATTATTAAAATACGATTAAGTGAAGTGTAAACGTAAGACGTGTTTTATTGCTGCCATCTCCAATCCTCCATCAGGTTATCGGCCCACCACCCCTTCTTTTTTGCGCGGGAAGTTCAGAGGAAGTTCCTTTTTTTTTTCTTTTGGTAAGAGACGGGCATAACGAGGATGTCGGAACAATGAGAGAAGGCGATGAGCAGCATCACCAAGGGTAGGTGAAAATTGTTAATAAAAATGAAGTGAAAATCGATTTGAGAGCGACGCAGTGGTTTGTACTTAAAACGATTTCGTTGTGCGATGCGATCCTGGACAGACGTGGTATGTAAATTCACCGGCCAGTATTCATTTTATTAACTTTTGATTTGTGAGTATATTATTAATCTCGTATTAATGCGATGAGAAAAGTGTGATGAGAGGAAAAATGTTCATAGACACGTTTGTCTTTTTTTTCGTAAAAATTCGTGGAACAGGACCTTGGAAAGGTCAGAGCGCGGCATTTGTTTGTACCGGGTATTGTATGCGGCGGGAACACGTGAGAGGTTGAACCATCAGCTAATTGCGATACATGTTTTCAGATATGGATCTATAAGGAGAACCTATCAGGAGATCAGATTCGAGTGGTATCTGAGGCAATCAAGGCTAGACGCGATAAAGGGGAAATACTGACCATTCCGGTCAAAAACCAGCTAATTACTTATCCCTCTACCGAATTAGGCAATTTAGGAAAATCTGAAACGATTAAGTGGGATTTGAATGATGCGATAGAGATGGGTATTACAAGCGATGAGTTAAACGATGATGTGTTTGAGGTCGACCTGAGAGACGTGGACGTGAAGGCTGAAGAGATGGGTAGAGATATTGAATGCGAAACGGACTTTGAGATGAGCGATAAACGAGAAGCGAAATTTCAGAGAAGCGAATGTGTTAAATAAAATTGTGCCGTTGATTATTGCTGATGAAAAATGCAATATAAGCATGCGAATTGAAAACAAAACTAAATTGCCTAATATTAAAAGAGATGATTTTTCAGATGAGATGGGAATTGTGATGGAACGAGTCATTCAAGTTATTGAGGAAAAAATGCAACCAGTTGAGAATTTGATGATCCGGGTAGACATGGTGGTCACGGACATAAATAATTTCTTTGACTCAATGACGGGACGCGACAGATCGCAACAGAACCACCTGAGAGAAAACATTGATGAGATGCGCAACCTTAACGATGAGATGAGACGAATGTGTTCGGAGATGAAAGGATGCATTCGCGAAGAACTAGAGGTGTTGAGGGAAATGAAAGAGGTAAGGGATGAGTTTTATGATAATAATGAAAATGATTTTGAAGAAATTGCACATAATTCGACGGGAAATTCGGGGTATGACGTTATGTCGAAAGCGGATATAATAAAATTAATTAAATCAGAAGTAGAGAAAGAAAATAATTCAGAAACTAAAAATTTTAACAAATCGAATGACATGAGTGAGTTTAAAGACGCAATTAAATTACTGAATGTGAAAGATTCGAGTACAAAGAGAGATTATAAATTATCGGTACAAATGAAATACGAACTGTTTATTTCAGTATTAATGGCCTTGGTATACTGTATATTATTGATGAAGACTCTGAAAAACGAGACGCGACGGAAAGAGAAATGTTAACGCAAGCTCAATTTAAAGTCAGAGATATTTTAATAAATCATATCGATCAAAATTATCATGCCAAATTAATTGATATTAAAGACCCGAAAGAGATGCTGGAAAAAATTAAGGAAATTAAGAGATGCGAATGTCGTTTATCGTCTGTTGACTTAAGGAAACAGTTGTATTCTTTGGTGTTCAATCGTAAAGAGAGAGTGTCAGTTTTCGTTGTCGAATTTGACGAGATAATAAGAATACATAATAATATTACTCATACTCAGCCGTTTGCTGAATCTGAAATTCGTGATGCCTTTTATAATGCAATAGTACGAGAAGTGCCACAGATTCACGAACTTAATTTTGTGAACAAACACGCGACGGGTAAGGATCTAAACTATAATCAATTAAAAACATTTCTTTTATAGCATGAAGCGATGAGGAAGGGAAGTGGAGGTGCGACAGTGAGCACTAGTGTGGAGCCTAGAGCAGCTCTGGCTACCACACAAATGAAAGGGATGCGTTGTTACGAGTGCCCCGCGAACGGGCATATTAGCCGCGACTGTCCCAGGAAAAACTCGGGAGAAAAGTTATGCTACAATTGTAGACAATTTACATATGCGAGATTTAATAAAGAGAATAGAACTTTTGGTTACAAAAGACATTTTGGAAGTGATGGGAGAAATGTTAGAGATGCGAAAAGACAAAAATTTATAACAAATCGGGGAAAATTCAATTCGTATAAACCTAAAGGTAGAGAGGCAAGTAATTTGCTAAACTCGTCCAGAAGCAAGGAACCGAAAGCAGGTAAAATTTTAAATACCTTAATTGATGAAATAAATATTACGAATTTGAGATATAAACCTAGTAGTCGGAAACTTTTACCAAAATTTTTAGTTGACTCGGGAGCACCGGAGCATCTCACCAACTCTAGGCTAATTTTTACAAAATTTGATAATAAAGAAAACCTTATAAGATGCGCAAATAAAAATCCAGAGGCGAGCTTAAAATCGGAGGGAGCGGGATGCGCAGGTATTAAAATGGGAGATAATAGAATTTTAACCTTAAATAATGTGATTTGCGCGGAATCACTGTCAGAAAATTTGGTATCCTTAAGAAAATTTGTAGACAAGGGACTAGGCATTTATTGGATAACAAGAGAGTAGATATATTTGATCCCATTTCGAATAAAACCTTTCTGACTGGAATATACGAGAAACCATACTGGTTGATTGAAGTCAAAATAGAAAAGCGAAGCGATACTTTAAAATCAAGTTCTGAAAAATTCAATTGCACACCAATTGCGTACCTTCTGACCAAAAGCAAAATTAAACAGACTCCTGATGTAAAATTAAATGAAATCCAAGAAATCGAATCCCAGTCAGAAATTAAGAATAAAAGTGACGTGTTAAAAGTCGGTTCAAGCTTTGAAACAACAGTGACAGATAGAAAACTGCATAACCCTAACGAAATGACTGTAAACCCTGATGAAAAAATGAGATGTGAAAAGGAAATTGATTGCGACACAGATTTACATGTCCAATCAAATAAGTCAATGTTATGGCATGTGAGAATGGGTTATGCCTCTTTAAATTATCTGAGAAACTTGCAGAAGAGATTTCCTGATTTTAAGGAATTGAGTGATGTGAAATTTGATAATTCCGTGCTTAAATGCGAAGTGTGTATAATGACTAAAATGAACAGATTGCCTTTCAATGAGACGAGGATGAGAGCATCTGCTCAATTGCAAATAATTCATTTGGATATAATGGGCCCGATAAGTCCGAAATCACACCCAAGGGATATTGCTTTATTTCTGTATTTGTAGATGATTATTCCCGATTAGCTCAGGCATATCCCATGAAATTTAAAAATGATACAGGATCGTGTCTTGATAACTTTGTTAAAACTTCGAGAAATTTACTTGGACGAGACGCGAAAGTCTGTTATTTAAGATCAGATCAGGGCACATAATTTACGGGAGGTGATACAATTAAAGTACTCGAAAAACTCGGAGTTGAACTGCAGTTGGCATGTCCTGATATTCCTCAGCACAATGGAGTGGCTGAGAGATTCAATCAGACTATTCAGAAGAAAGTAAGAGCGCTGATGTTTAATTCCAAATTTCCAGAAAATATGTGGGACTTGACTTAGGGTGCTGCTGTTTATACTTACAATAGAACTCCGCACAAGTCAAATGAGATGGTTTCACCATTGGAAAAATTTAACCCAAATTATACCATAAATTTAAAACAATGTAGGCGTTTCGGTTGCATGGTTTATGTAAAGATTCAAAGAAAAATAGGTCTTCAAGTTCAGACAGATTGCAATCCCAAGTTTTCTTGTTGGATACAAAGCCACCGGTTATGTCCTGTTCAAACCAGATGAGAATAGATTTTATGAAAGTCGAGATGGGAGATTCAATGAAAAAATTGTTTTTGGTGACAGATTCACAAAGAATCAAATACAAGATTAGGACAATGATTTTGAAAAGATAAACAACGAGAAGTGGTTCTTGAATTATGAGAAAGATGCGTCAAGAGAATCCGAGGAAATAATAAGAAAGGAGGGAGTAGAAAAGAGAAAGAGAGGTCGCCTGAGGAGATTACAAGCGAAAGAAAGCGGAATAGAAAAAGAACAAATATTAAGTGATCCGAAATATCATGCACTGCTAGCAAAAATTATCTGTGACCCACAATCGTATAGAGAGGCGATGAGTTCAAAAGACAAAGAAAATTGGTTGTCTGCAATTCAGAGTGAATTGGACTCAATGAACAAAAATGAAGTATGGGAACTAGTAGAACGATCTGAAATTATGAGAGGCGAAAATAAACCGAATATAATAGATTCTAGGTGGGTCTTGAAGAAAAAGATGGAAAAAGAAGGGACGTGTAAATATAAAGCGAGACTTGTTATAAGAGGCTTCAAGGATAGAAATGAATATGATTTGGTTGAAACATACGCACCTGTTTCGAGATTAACCTTGATAAGATCGGTTCTAGCCATCATTAATAAATATGTTTATAGTATATTGACTCTGGTGATAGTAAAATGAGTTGATTACCAAAAATTGATAGTATAACCACCAGAATCTCAAATTAATCAATTAATAAATATGATTTGGACTATATCAAATGGACGTGAAAACCGCCTTCTTGAACGGAACTATAAGCGAAGAGATATACATGGAATCGTCAGAAGGCATGAATGTGACGTGCAAAGAGAAGCGAGAAAAGGTCTGTAAATTGAAGAAAGCGCTGTATGGGTTAAAAATCAGTACGAAACGTTGGAATGAAAGGTTTACGGAAGCTGCTAATAAAATAGGTTTACACGCTCATGATAGCGAACCATGTTTATTTACTTGGCGAGAGGGGAATAAATTCTTGTTTTTAGTTTTGTATGTTGATGACATGTTAATTGCTAGCAACGATAAAGTCCGACTAAGCGAGGTGAAAACTAAATTGAAATCAGAATTTGAAATGACTGATCTGGGAGAACCGAAGTGCTTTCTGGAAATTAAGATTTTGCGGGATAGAGTGAATAAAATTTTGACACTGTCAGAAGAAAGCTATATATTAAAATTATTACAGAGATTTGGGTTTGGTGAGATGCATTCGCAGAGGACTCCGATGATTACAAACCAGGTAGCAAATCGTATGAGACGCGATCGCGAAGAGAATGAGACAGAATCAGAATGCATATGTGACGAATTCAAACTGAATGTTCCCTATAGAGAAGCCGTGGGTTCATTATTGTATCTAGCAAATGTGACGCGTCCTGATATCACTAATGCAGTGAATATTGTCAGTAGACATCAAATAAATCCGAATGAGGACGATTGGGAAATGATAAAAAGGATTTTTAGATATTTAAAGGGAAGTGCATCCTTGGGTCTAAAATATACTGGTAACACTGATGATATTCAGACCTATTCTGATGCAAGTTTTGCCGATTGTAGAAATAGTTTGACAACTAGTGGTATTGTAATTAAATTATTTGGAGATTCGGTGTCTTGGAAGACACACAAGCAATCATATGTCGCACTATCTACCTGTCAAGCTGAGTATGTGGCAATGAGCGAGGCGTGTCAATATAAAATTTCGTTGTTAAATTCTCTCAAATTGATTCTAATTGATGATTTTAAATATCAGTTGAATAGAATTTATCGATCTTCCCAAGTCAGAGGTGAATGTAAAAAAGAAATTTTAATACATTTTTCTTTTTTCGTAACGTTTCGGTAGACAATGCTACCCTCTTCAGACTGTATAAAATTTATTAATTTCGATTAGTACATCTCAGAATATAATGTAAACCGGGAACGTAAATTAAAAAAATTAAAAAATATACCTTCTAATATCAATATCGTACAATGTTTACAATATTATTTCGCCGCAAGTCGATTTAAATATTCGCTTCTTTTTCCTCATTCTAAACACGAGGAAACGTCAAACAGATGTATACACGACGAAAATTTCTGTTGTATATGAAACAATATCAGATTCGCGCTTTCTTATATAGGGATAATTAGTAAGTTTGTGTTTATATTTTTTCTATTGATGATGCATGATGAAGGTTGTGTACAGTACGTTTGATTTCAGATAAATTTAAAGGCTTTTCATTCTATATATAATTTGCGAATACTGTTTATTTAATTTAATTGAGTCTTCTTGTTTGTTTATTGAATGTTTTTGTAAATTTATGTGTACCATTTCAGATGCAATTCTTTTTCCATAATTCGGTTCTTTATCTAAAATCTTAAAATTTTGCCAATCAAAATCGTGTTGATTATTTTGTACGTGTTGAAAGATCATAGAATTTTTGTTAGTTTTATGTTAATTTATTCGGGTAATTATTTGTCTTTTTGTTTGTCCTACATATGAAGCATCACAATTGTTGCAATTTAATTTATATACTATGTTATTTTGAGTTTTTCTATCAGTTTTATCTTTTCCTTTAATTATGATATTACTTAATTTGTTTTCAATAATTGGAATTGTTTTTATTCCGTGTTTTTTAAATTCTGATGATACTTTTTCATAAAAACCATTTAAGTAAGGTAGTGTTATTGTTGTTTTGTAGTTATTGTTTTCATTTCTATAGTGATTAGTTGTCTGTTGATTTAAGACTGCAAGTCGTTTTTTAACGTATCTATTTAGAAATTTTTTTGGATAGCTATTTTTTATTAAATACTCTTTTATTTTATTGATGTTTTGTTTGTAGTAATTTTTATCTGAAAGTTTAGTTGCTCTATCTACTAAGTTGTAAACCATCGCAATCTTTTGTGAAATTGGATGAGCTGAGTCGAAATTTAAAAACCGTGCCGAGAAAGTGGGTTTTGTATGTTCTCAGTCTCAGAGTAACACCAACAACAGTATTCAGTCTGTTATAATTTTATTGTCGTTTTTTATTAGTAATGTATCTAAAAAGCTGATTTTATTGTTCTGTTCAATTTCATAGGTGAATTTTAGTTTTGGGTCATAGGAGTTGAAAATGTGTAACATTTCATTAATTTTATCTGTAGGAATGCATGTTATTGTGTCGTCTACATATCTATAATAAAAAATGGGTTTAAAACTTAATTTGTTTAAACATTCAGTCTCGAGATCTTCCATAACTATATCAGCGAATAAACCGGATGTTACTACGCCCATAGGTGTGCCATCTGTTTGTTTTAAGTATTTTTCTTTCTATGCTTTTTCTTATTATTGAACAACTTGTGTTTGTAAACAAAGATTGAGCGTCTAGGCTAACAAGTGAAGATTCGCTCGGTATATTTATGTCTTTGAATTTATGTATAAATTCAATGCTATTTTTTATATATGATTTCGGTTTTGATATGCAGTTAGAAAGGATTTTATATAACTGTTTGGATAAAAATTTAGTTGGTGATCCTACTGTAGATACTATTGGTCTCAAAGGTACATTTTCTTTATGTATTTTTGGCAAACCGTAACATTTTGGCAGTGAAGTGTTAGTTTGTGTTAAACGAGTAGAATTGTATTTTTTATCTAAGAATCCGTTATCATTCCATTTTTTGAGAAAATTATAAGAGCATTTTTGTAGAGATTTTAATGGATTTTTTTGTATAGTTTGGTATGAATTGTTATCTGATAGTAATAATTCCATTTTGTCAATATATTCTTTCTTATTCATAACAACGGTAGTGTTTCCTTTGTCCGCGTAAGTTATAATAATATCTTTGTGTTTTTTTATAAAATCTTGCGTTTCTTTATGTTTTTGTAGTAAAATGGTATTTTTCGGTATATGTTTGGTTTTATTTTTTAAATGTATATCTATATTTTCAACTAAGTTTTGTCTTAGTGAATCAGCAAGTTCTTCATTTATTTCATTCATAAAAAAGAAATTTTCTAAAGAGTTTATATAACTGACTGATATTTTACTGTTCAACGTAAATGGTAAACTAAATTTGGGTCCTAGTGAAAGTATATCAGCCACGTTGTTAGGTATTTCAATATCTGTTAAATTTTTAATCCAGTTTTTAGTGTTTGTATTCTTGGTTGAATTATTTTGTGTAGAATTTTTTATTTTTTTGTTATGTTTAATATTTAAATTATCTCGGTATCGTGTATTATTATTTATTTGGTTTTTTTTTATTTTTTTAAAAAGATTTTGAGGCAAAAGATTTTTAAGATTTTTACTAAGCAATTCATTCTTTTTTTCCAATTTTTTAATATGAATGCAAATATCTTCTATTTCAATATTTAAAAGTTTGATTTTGAAATTTTCAAGAAGACTATTAAATTTTTTGTTATCAGTATTGCTGTAGAAATACAGATGTTTCACATTGCCATTTAATGTTTCGATATGTCGTGGTTTTCTATCATAAGTACGGCATTGTAGAAGGAATTTTCGTTGGGCCTGATTCCTTGTTAGTTGTCTTTGGGTGTGAATCCATTCACGAAGTTCTTGTCGAGTACAGATACCATATCGTTGCTCGATGTCGTTGATTTCGAAGACCCTTGTAGATCCAAGGTCGATTGAGTTCATGTTGAAATTTTGATTTTATCACTTGGTATTTTTATTTTTACTTGGTTTACATTATATTCTGAGATGTACTAATCGAAATTAATAAATTTTATATAGTCTGAAGAGGGTAGCATTGTCTACCGAAACGTTACGAAAAAAGAAAAATGTATTAAAATTTCTTTTTTACCTTCACCTCTGACTTGGGAAGATCGATAAATTCTATTCAACTGATATTAAAAAATACCAAGTGATAAAATCAAAATTTCAACATGATGATTTTAAACCTATGATTTTGTGGTGCGACAATAAGGCGGCTGGTGCAGCCACCCAAATGATAGCTAGCAATAAGTTGCGACATATGATTGAAATTAAAGAACATTATGTGAGAGAATGTGTTAAAATGGGTTTTGTTAAAGTGATGTGGGTTAAGTCAAAAGAACAACTTGCTGATATATTTTCGAAGCCGTTGGCTTTTAATTTACATAATAAACTAACCTTCAAGATAATGAATGGATAAAGAGATGCGTATATATTGTGCTTAATATATGTGATTTGTGTTTCTTTCAGGAAACAGTAGTGATTAACACTAAGTGATTCCAGGTCCAATCGGGAGGAAGTGATGAAGTTGCGATCGGCCCTTAGGTCGAGTTCCCCCACCACCTAACATACCGTTGAAATACACGGTGTTTGTCGGAGGACTCACTCACTCTCTGCTCAGCTACCGATTTGTGCAGATCATACTCGGCGCGTCCGCGATTTTCCTTTTACAGATTGTAACTTTTATGTACATTATTAAAATACGATTAAGTGAAGTGTAAACGTGAGACGTGTTTTATCGCTGCCATCTCCAATCCTCCATCATATACCATTATTACCATGCCTTGTTCAGCAAAAAATTCTTGAAAGCGATGAATTTCATTTATTCCACATCCCGTAGCAGATATGATAACCTGCGCTAAAGTTACCAGTTCTAGGGCAACTTCCTTTTGTAGGGGTCTTTTGGAATTTCTGATAGCTCTTCAATACTCGTGCAATTGTCCTGAACGTATCTGTCCTCTAACGGTATAAGCCAATGCTGTTACTAGAGACCGTGGTAAATATAAACTATCATCGTTTCTTATAGTCAAAATTGATTTTTTAAGTACACTTTGTTTTGTTAACTTAACTCTGCCACGACCAGAAACGCTTTGAACAATAGCACATTTAATCTGTAGCGAATCATCAATGTTAAAATTGTCCGCAACTTTGAGCAGCACTGCGTAACATATTCCATAGATCTTCCACATTAACATCAGATATAGGTCTGAATGATGACCATAAAGATCCGTGAACAAATCTTTCTGATCCAATAGTTACACCTATGAAATCAGAAATATTGCGATCGCCACATAAATGATGATGTAATTCATTGAGAGCTCCTTCCATCCACTCGTATATATTGGCGTTAGGTGGTGGTCGTAATATTCTTCCTTGAACTTCTATTCCGTCCATTCCGAATCATCGAAAATGTCTGTGTACTTGGTTTTCGATAATAAATCGTGAAGATTCATTCATTGTTCCCTTCATTTATTGCACCTTCACCTTTCTGTAAAACACCACCTTTGTAAATAAATTAATTTTAGTTTATAATGTTTAAAAATAAATTATGACGAGAGAAAGAATAATACATACAATCATCTTCATCAGATAAAGTTTCGCTATAAGTCGAGCAAGTGGTTGTGGATGAAGATTCTGCAACATCTTGCGTTATCGCTGATTCGACTGCTCGATGGTACTGGATCTGTTTGACGTAGTGACATCGTTTGATTATGTCTAATATCTTCTCTACCGATATCCTCTAATTGAAAATATTAAAACATTAGAAAATCAACATTTAATAAATCTACAGTAATCTATGCACCTACCAAATTTGTATTGGCAATTCATAATGTCTCTATCCCCTTCAACGTCATCGTTCATTTTTTGAAGCGCTGAAACATATAAACTTTAAGTATCCAATAATAAAATTTATTTACAAGATTAAGTCAAATACGTAACGATATGATGTATAATATTACTGAATTCAGAGTTATTATGTTGATTCCTATCCCTTAATACACTTATAATCATTGAACTAATATTCTTATTATCGAGAAACCCTACTTTAAACAAATGCTCAAATGTACCGATGCTACATAACGATACCAAAGACCGTAATTTTCTTAACAAAACGTTAGTCGAAATAAATTTTATTCGTAATTAATAATCATGTACGTGTTTGATTATTAATTACCGGCGTCTATTATTTCCGTTATCCCGAATACCGCCCCCCCCCCGTTTCAGAAGCGGCCGAGGTAAGTTTACCACGGACTTTTATATTCGCGGTCCCTTTCAGCTCGCGAAGCTTGCAGCTAAACAAATACTCAAGATCGGCAAGTGATCTCGCGGTTGTAACGGACATCACAACGGTAGGTCGTGGGCGGGATCTGCTGAGTTGAATCCGTCACGCACTTTCGGGATACCGCCTAGGGAATATAGCTAGGCAGTGCCGTAGCAACCGCTCCCTTTACCCCTTACCTACGTGAGAAATTATACCCCGTTACAGCTTACATTATTTAATTTTATTACGCTGCATACCATATTATTTATTCATAAGTGTTAACGGGTTATAATCTCTGCAACCAAATAAAATTTATTAATCAATCATTCAAACTTTCTATCTCTTTGTCTCTTTCTAGTCAAGTCACAATACTCTAGAGAGCCTAATCTGGCCCCTATATTTAAGTTATTCTTGAAACACTCACTACATAACGTACCATACTCTTCATCTTCCACCAACATTCACACTTGGCCTGACCAGCTTATCTCTGCGGATTACTCTTGTACTCGTCGTGTATCTGATCCCCCGTTATCATCAAGTAATAAATCTAAGGCCTGCGATAGCTCGTTCGGTATGGCGTCGGGGTCGTAATCTGGAGGTCCGAGGTTCGATTTCCGGTCCCGACCGATTGATATAAGCACCACTGGGGAACGTATTTTCAACAAGTGCTTTCTTAACAAAGACATCGTATGACCCCGTCGCGGATTAATACCGATTAATCCGCGACGGAGTATAAAAAGAGTGACGTTAAAATAATAAAAAAAAGTCATAAATTCTCTCCGCTTTTGATATTCTCTTTCTATTAAAATTAATTACCATTAGAGCTAAACATAAACTCTGGGTCTTGCAGGACATAAGATCTGGCATAAAAGCCAGGTACATTGTATATACGAATTTTCAAAAATCCGGTTCTTCTGATTATAACTCTTATAAAACGCTACATAGTCGTGTATCTAATGCAATTGATTCAAGCAAATTTCGCATCCTGGCTGAGAAACTGAACAATGAAAATGATCTTGCTAATATTTTTCACCGCTCATCAACTAAATTATTTACTATGCATCAAACCATGTACCTTCACTCACTGATGAATCATTTGCTTCTATACTGTGTAACTTATGTGATACAACTCCTACTTCTCCCTCATTCCCTATATGATTCTAAGTTACGAATAACTCAAATAAACGCCAACTCAATAATGGACCATTTGGTAGAAATTGAATCTTTTTTAGTCACCGAAAACATAGATGTTTTGTCAATCTCTGAATCATGGTTAACTCCAAATCGACCACATTCTACCTATATTATACCTAATTATTCCTTAGTACGAAACGATAGAGGTCTACTTTCAACGACTGGTAAGCGTGTGTACATACAAGGTGGTGGTGTTGCATATTACATACGAAATAGTATTACTTTCAAAGTAGTTGACTCATCGCAAATCTGCAATCTTAATGAAACTGAATATTTATTATTGGAACTTGCTTTAAGTAATATTAAAATCTTATTTGCTGCGTGTTATAGACGACCTAAGGGTCATGTTTTAAGTAAATTTTTTGGTGCACTTCAAGACAGCGTTCACCTTTACAGCAATGTTATTGTAGCAGGTGATTTTAACTCTAACCTACTAGTTGATGACTATTATAGTAAGCATTTCAAAGATTTAATTGTAGAAAATTCATTTATCTTGTACCTTTTGAAGCAACTCACCATAGAGCTGACTCCAACACTTGGTTGGATGTGATTTTTGTTGATTCAGCTGATAAGATCATTTCCACAAAACAATCCTAAGCCATTTTATTAATGGTCATGATTTTATCTACATAGATTATAAGCTAAATTGTGACGTGTGATAAACACACGCACTAGTATTGCGTAAATTATTTTATAAATTGTTAATATATTATATATAATAATAAGTACGTAGTATATTAAGATAGCTTCGCGATAGACACGTGCCGTTAAACGCGAGTTCAACGACCGTGCTATACCTGCGTTATACGCATGCGCGCTCTTGTACTCGTCGTGTATCTGATCCCCCGTTATCATCAAGTAATAAATCTAAGGCCTGCGATAGCTCGTTCGGTATGGCGTCGGGGTCGTAATCTGGAGGTCCGAGGTTCGATTTCCGGTCCCGACCGATTGATATAAGCACCACTGGGGAACGTATTTTCAACAAGTGCTTTCTTAACAAAGACATCGTATGACCCCGTCGCGGATTAATACCGATTAATCCGCGACGGAGTATAAAAAGAGTGACGTTAAAATAATAAAAAAAAGTCATAAATTCTCTCCGCTTTTGATATTCTCTTTCTATTAAAATTAATTACCATTAGAGCTAAACATAAACTCTGGGTCTTGCAGGACATAAGATCTGGCATAAAAGCCAGGTACATTGTATATACGAATTTTCAAAAATCCGGTTCTTCTGATTATAACTCTTATAAAACGCTACATAGTCGTGTATCTAATGCAATTGATTCAAGCAAATTTCGCATCCTGGCTGAGAAACTGAACAATGAAAATGATCTTGCTAATATTTTTCACCGCTCATCAACTAAATTATTTACTATGCATCAAACCATGTACCTTCACTCACTGATGAATCATTTGCTTCTATACTGTGTAACTTATGTGATACAACTCCTACTTCTCCCTCATTCCCTATATGATTCTAAGTTACGAATAACTCAAAT
This sequence comes from Theocolax elegans, assembly GCA_026168455.1. Lineage (NCBI taxonomy): Eukaryota > Metazoa > Arthropoda > Insecta > Hymenoptera > Cerocephalidae > Theocolax > Theocolax elegans. The sequence goes on from CM047425.1 coordinate 66,934,280, forward strand.
AAACGCCAACTCAATAATGGACCATTTGGTAGAAATTGAATCTTTTTTAGTCACCGAAAACATAGATGTTTTGTCAATCTCTGAATCATGGTTAACTCCAAATCGACCACATTCTACCTATATTATACCTAATTATTCCTTAGTACGAAACGATAGAGGTCTACTTTCAACGACTGGTAAGCGTGTGTACATACAAGGTGGTGGTGTTGCATATTACATACGAAATAGTATTACTTTCAAAGTAGTTGACTCATCGCAAATCTGCAATCTTAATGAAACTGAATATTTATTATTGGAACTTGCTTTAAGTAATATTAAAATCTTATTTGCTGCGTGTTATAGACGACCTAAGGGTCATGTTTTAAGTAAATTTTTTGGTGCACTTCAAGACAGCGTTCACCTTTACAGCAATGTTATTGTAGCAGGTGATTTTAACTCTAACCTACTAGTTGATGACTATTATAGTAAGCATTTCAAAGATTTAATTGTAGAAAATTCATTTTATCTTGTACCTTTTGAAGCAACTCACCATAGAGCTGACTCCAACACTTGGTTGGATGTGATTTTTGTTGATTCAGCTGATAAGATCATTTCCACAAAACAATCCCTAAGCCATTTTATTAATGGTCATGATTTTATCTACATAGATTATAAGCTAAATTGTGACGTGTGATAAACACACGCACTAGTATTGCGTAAAATTATTTTATAAATTGTTAATATATTATATAATAATAATAAGTACGTAGTATATTAAGATAGCTTCGCGATAGACACGTGCCGTTAAACGCGAGTTCAACGACCGTGCTATAAATAGATTAGAGTCATTGACCGCCTCCCCACTACTGTGCCTACTCGCCAGTTCATTGACCCCGTCCGGAGTGGGGAGACAGGCGTTATACGCATGCGCGCTCTCGTAGAATCAGGTATATAAGGCGCACCGAAACCACCAGTAGCCAGTCTGCAACTGGACGACAGATCGGACTGGCCGTGAGCACACGACCAGCCCCTTTCTCCGACCTAGTGCAGCAACCGTGGATACGTTCGTAAACACGGTTACCGTATACCGTACCGACCGTTACCGTAACCGCATCCTACCGTAGGCACCTCGTGAGCACACGTGGTGTCTAATCCTGTCCGTATCCTCGTGAGCACACGTGGATTATCCCGACCGCACCCTCGTGAGCACACGTGGGTTATCCCGACCGTATCCTCGTGAGCACACGTGGATTATCCCGACCGCACCCTCGTGAGCACACGTGGGTTATCCTGACCGTATCCTCGTGAGCACACGTGGATTATCCCGACCGTATCTTCGTGAGCACACGTAGATTATCCTGACCGTATCCTCGTAAGCACACGTGGATTATCCCGACCGTATCTTCGTGAGCACACGTAGATTATCCCGACCGCATCCTCGTGAGCACACGTGGATTATCCTGACCGTATCCTCGTGAGCACACGTAGATTATCCTGACCGTATCTTCGTGAGCACACGTAGATTATCCCGACCGCACCCTCGTGAGCACACGTGGGTTATCCCGACCTCATCCTCGTGAGCACACGTGGATTATCCCGACCGTATCTTCGTGAACATACATACTAGCCCGAACCGTATTACCGTGCGAGCATACACGATACCCGTTAGTCGCGTCCGTTTAGGAAACTAGTTATAAGACATCATTGTAAAGTTCGTAGATCGCGTAATAATTAAGTATTTTGTCTTGTTTTGATTACAGACTAATTAGCTATTTCACCCGACCAAGACCAGGCGGGCTGGCAACACTTACACTATATCTTTGTTTATTTTTTATATATCTGTACATAGTCTTAATAATAATTAGCCTTTATCATAAATAGTGGTACTTTATTTCAAATTCCTTAAAACCTGAATCCTGGAATCTGAGCAAGGTCCCGCAAAGATTCACTCCGTTACAAAATATTCAAGTACCTAAATATAAATCAGCTACTTTCCGTGACTTTAAAAACTTACCTGTTGCTCTTTTTACATCAGCAATTACTACTGCTTTGTCAACTACATTAGAAACTCTTAATGAATACACGACAGTGGATTTGTATCTCGATTCTTTACGTAATGTTCTTATTTTTAACCTGGATAAATACGCCCCAACGATTACTAAGCACGTACGTCAACGTCCAGCTCCTTGGCTAGCACCTGAACTTAAAAACCATTGTAAAGATCGTGATCGTTTATATAAATTATATAAGCGTAGGCGTAATCCGGTGATTTTATCCCAATACAAATCCATTCGTACGGAACTGAAGCGTGATTTGAAAGCTACTCGTGACTCTTATTATGAAAAAGCTTTATTAGGAACTACTGATCAGTCCCATTGTTGGCGACTTTTGTCGGTAGGCATTGTGAAGGATTCATATAACTCCCCTATCAAATTCTTTTCTGTTGATGAACTCATCCATCACTATGCTGCAGTGAGTTGTCAGCATTCGAGATGCTCTATTACCCAACTAAGAGATATTCTTAGTTCATCTTCCACCCATAACACAGCCACACAAAAAAAAAATGTCAAAACCCACGGACCAGACCATATATACCTTATGTTTTTGAGGTCGCTGATTCCGAATCCGTGGTCCGATTGACCCCATCATCTCAGGGTCAAGGTCAGGTCAAGGTCAAATTTACAAAATTAACGGCAACCAAGGTTTAATAGTATACATATATGTTTTTGAGGTCGCTGATTCCGAATCCGTGGTCCGTTTGACCCCATCACCTCAGGGTCAAGGTCAGGTCAAGGTCAAATTTACAAAATTAACGGCAACCAAGGTTTAACAGTATACATATATGTTTTTGAGGTCGCTGATTCCGAATCCGTGTTCCATTTGACCCCATCACCTCAGGGTCAAGGTCAGGTCAAGGTCAAATTTACAAAATTAACGGCATCCAAGGTTTAACAGTATACATATATGTTTTTGGGGTCGCCGAATCCGAATCCGTGGTCTGTTTGACTCCATCACCTCATAGCGAAGGTTATTTGAAGGTAAAATCGACAAAATTCTTGTAAAACAAACCAAACTTCATGCCATTTATTTTTTCTTACTAAACCTTACACGTTTCTCATCAAATGATCGGTGCAAAGGTTTCCTTTTGCGTTTTTTCCCAGTAGTTTCACAATCTCTTTTCAACATCCAGCAGTAGTCGGCCAGCATACTAGCATCCCATCTACCTTGATAACGCTTCTCCATTACTTTAACATCTTGGTGAAAACGCTCTCCCTGTTCTTCGCTATATTCGCCACAGTTTTCAGGAAAACTATCCAAGTGATTGTGCAGAAAATGTAGTTTGTAATTCATTAGGCAACCCATATTCCCATAGTTCTCACCCATTTTAGATACAATTACTTTGTAATTTGGGCTTCTGCGATTACCCAAAAAGTTTTCAGTAACTTCCTTAAAGCTAAGCCATGCAGCTTTCACAATGTTTATCATGGAACTAATAAACTGGTCATCAGCCATCATTTTTCTAATTTCTGGTCCGTCAAAAATACCTTCCTTCAATTTTACATCTGATTTACTTGGAAATTTACTTTCCAAGTATTTGAAGCACTGGCTATCTTTATCTAAAGCTTTAACGAATTGTTTCATCACACCAAGTTTTATGTGTAATGGAGGAATGAGAACTCTTTTCGGATCAACCAATGGCGTAGCTATAACGTTACTCTTTCCGACTTCGAGAGATTTTCTTGCAGGCCATTTATGATTTGTATAGTGCTTTGCACGGTCTCTACTATCCCATAAGCACAAGAAACATGGCGACTTTGTAAATCCAGACTGCTGTCCTAACAATATTCCAGAAACTTTCAAATCACCACATATCCGCCATTTATGCTTATCATACTGAATATTTTGTATTATAATTTTGAGATTATCGTATGTTTCCTTCATTGTAGTGGAGTGCGCTATAGGAACTGAGGCATAGTGGTTGCTATTGTGTAGTAATACGGCTTTTAAACTTCTTTTTGATGAATCTATGAACAATCTCTATTCTTCGTCTTTATACACATTAGGTTTAATTTCATTCATTAAACCTTTTACGTCTTTACAATATACTATCACCATCATGATTCATTTCTTCAAAGTATGGCTCGAAACTTTTGCTTCTTGTTCTGTAAAAAGATACTTTAGTAGATTTTGCCAACTGATTCATGCCTTTTAAAGATGAAGCTAAATGTTCTGCTCCATCTTTAGGTAAGTTAAGCTCTCTAACTAGGTCGTTTAGTTTATCTTGAGTCCATAACTTTACGCTTTTGTCTTTTTGGCCTGTCGGAAGAAAAATATTGTTATCATCATCATCATCTGCAATTTCTTCATTACTACCACTTTCATAGGACTTGCTACATTGAGTAAAGGTAATTTCAAGGTGAAATGTACTAGATTCATGCAAAACAAACCTAAACCACGGTATCTGCGAATTTTAGTACAATATTGATTAATTTCATTTTAATACAAGGCTACTTTGAAGAACAAAAGAACAAAACAATCACGGACTCGGATTCGGCGACCCCAAAAACATATATGTATACTGTTAAACCTTGGTTACCGTTAATTTTGTAAATTTGACCTTGACCTGACCTTGACCCTGAGGTGATGGGGTCAAATGGACCACGGATACGGAATCAGCGACCTCAAAAACATATATGTATACTGTTAAACCTTATTATTATTATTGATTGAGTCGGGCCTATAAGGCCTCCGGGCGCATGGGTAGTCCCTTGGCGTCCCTCTGATGCGGTGGGCTCATTCAAAGATATTATTCCAAAAGGAAATTATTCTTGGAATGTCCTCTGCCGTAAAGTCTATACACTGCAGAAGGAATTCCCCAAGATGGGTTCTCCTTCTCTCCATGAGGGCTGGACACTTGCAGATGATATGCAGTGTTGTCTCATCCTCTAATTTACAGAATCTACATGTTGGACTTTCGCTTAGTCCTATCATATGTCTGTATTTAAGTAACGCGCCGTGACCAGTTATCACAGCTGCCACTAATCTTGCGTTCCTCTTGCTTAACTTGGAGATTTGGGAAGCCCAGTCTCCTAGCGTTTGGGGTTTAATAAAGCTTTTTGCTACACGACAGCCCGGCGCATTCTTCCAGGCCTCTTCGTGTTTCTTGGATATCCACTCTCGGGTTATCGTTACGAATTCCGAGTTGCAGATGCCAACAATTGGCTCCGGTCCAATGAACCGTTCCCTGCTTGCTTGTTTGGCAAGTCTGTCTGCCACTTCGTTTCCCCTGATGCCAATGTGACTTGGCACCCATAGTAAGGTCACAGAGCGGCAGCCAGCCAGTTCATTCAGAGCATGGTGGCACTCCGTCACCAGTTGGGATCTGTTGACAGGTGCGTCCAGGGCTTCTAAAGCACTCCTACTGTCCGAGCAGATATACAGATGCTCCCTGGATTTGTAGGAGGCCGCCCAGTGTGTACAGTAGATGATGGCCAGCAGCTCCGCTTGGTGCACAGTCGTGTACGCTCCGAGCGGTATGGTCTGTCCTTTTCCATCCCTCCTTCTGTAGACACCGGCTCCTGAGCCTCCCGCATTCTTTGAGCCGTCTGTATACCAGACCTCTCCAGATGCGGGAAGTTGAGCCTTTTGAGATGTCCAGTCTTCTTTTGAAGGAAGACTGATCCTGTATTTCTTGTCAAAGAGGTGGACAGTAGTCGCCTTGTCCATAGGAACTGAGGCATAGTGGTTGCTATTGTGTAGTAATACGGCTTTTAAACTTCTTTTTGATGAATCTATGAACAATCTCTATTCTTCGTCTTTATACACATTAGGTTTAATTTCATTCATTAAACCTTTTACGTCTTTACAATATACTATCACCATCATGATTCATTTCTTCAAAGTATGGCTCGAAACTTTTGCTTCTTGTTCTGTAAAAAGATACTTTAGTAGATTTTGCCAACTGATTCATGCCTTTTAAAGATGAAGCTAAATGTTCTGCTCCATCTTTAGGTAAGTTAAGCTCTCTAACTAGTCGTTTAGTTTATCTTGAGTCCATAACTTTACGCTTTTGTCTTTTTGGCCTGTCGGAAGAAAAATATTGTTATCATCATCATCATCTGCAATTTCTTCATTACTACCACTTTCATAGGACTTGCTACATTGAGTAAAGGTAATTTCAAGGTGAAATGTACTAGATTCATGCAAAACAAACCTAAACCACGGTATCTGCGAATTTTAGTACAATATTGATTAATTTCATTTTAATACAAGGCTACTTTGAAGAACAAAAGAACAAAACAATCACGGACTCGGATTCGGCGACCCCAAAAACATATATGTATACTGTTAAACCTTGGTTACCGTTAATTTTGTAAATTTGACCTTGACCTGACCTTGACCCTGAGGTGATGGGGTCAAATGGACCACGGATACGGAATCAGCGACCTCAAAAACATATATGTATACTGTTAAACCTTATTATTATTATTGATTGAGTCGGGCCTATAAGGCCTCCGGGCGCATGGGTAGTCCCTTGGCGTCCCTCTGATGCGGTGGGCTCATTCAAAGATATTATTCCAAAAGGAAATTATTCTTGGAATGTCCTCTGCCGTAAAGTCTATACACTGCAGAAGGAATTCCCCAAGATGGGTTCTCCTTCTCTCCATGAGGGCTGGACACTTGCAGATGATATGCAGTGTTGTCTCATCCTCTAATTTACAGAATCTACATGTTGGACTTTCGCTTAGTCCTATCATATGTCTGTATTTAAGTAACGCGCCGTGACCAGTTATCACAGCTGCCACTAATCTTGCGTTCCTCTTGCTTAACTTGGAGATTTGGGAAGCCCAGTCTCCTAGCGTTTGGGGTTTAATAAAGCTTTTTGCTACACGACAGCCCGGCGCATTCTTCCAGGCCTCTTCGTGTTTCTTGGATATCCACTCTCGGGTTATCGTTACGAATTCCGAGTTGCAGATGCCAACAATTGGCTCCGGTCCAATGAACCGTTCCCTGCTTGCTTGTTTGGCAAGTCTGTCTGCCACTTCGTTTCCCCTGATGCCAATGTGACTTGGCACCCATAGTAAGGTCACAGAGCGGCAGCCAGCCAGTTCATTCAGAGCATGGTGGCACTCCGTCATCAGTTGGGATCTGTTGACAGGCGCGTCCAGGGCTTCTAAAGCACTCCTACTGTCCGAGCAGATATACAGATGCTCCCTGGATTTGTAGGAGGCCGCCCAGTGTGTACAGTAGATGATGGCCAGCAGCTCCGCTTGGTGCACAGTCGTGTACGCTCCGAGCGGTATGGTCTGTCCTTTTCCATCCCTCCTTCTGTAGACACCGGCTCCTGAGCCTCCCGCATTCTTTGAGCCGTCTGTATACCAGACCTCTCCAGATGCGGGAAGTTGAGCTTTTTGAGATGTCCAGTCTTCTTTTGAAGGAAGACTGATCCTGTATTTCTTGTCAAAGAGGTGGACAGTAGTCGCTTTGTCCATGGGCATGTCTTGCAGGCCTCCATAGAAGTTGGCTCCCAATGTGTTCCCCCTTTCCTCCGCCCCTCCTACAACTCTGAGGAGTTCTTTGGCTGCCTCTGCTTCAATCGTGAGGGCTAAGGGCTCTATGCCCAGAAGAGCCCCTAGGGCAGCCGTCGGCGAAGCCTTAGCCGTTTCCAGGGCGCATCTCAGCACAAGGCCTCTCAGCCTCTCTAATTGAGAGATTGCATATCTGAGTGCTATTCTCTCCCCCCATATTGTAGCTGCATACAACAGTCTGGGTTTGAGAACTGCATTGTACAACCATTTAGTTGTGGCTGGTTTTAGTCCCCAATTTCTACCAATGGCCCTTCTGAGCTGCCAGAGTCCATTGATAAATTTTCGGCTTTTATCCTCAAGATGCCTCTTCCATGACAGTTTGCTGTCAAAGATGACTCCGAGGTATTTCATCTCTTTTGATATATTAAAAGACTGATCATTAAGTTTTAGGGCAAAGTTAATGGCCCATTTGTATTTCTTGGTGAAGACAACTACCTCAGTTTTATCCGGGTTGACATTAAGCCCTTTATCTTTGCACCATTTTGCAACAAGGTTTATGGCCTGTTGAAGACGCTCCAAGACGGTTTGCAGGAAGGGTCCACGTCCGATGATTAAAATGTCATCAGCATAGCCCACTACTTGGTGACCATTACTTGATAGCGTATCTAATAAGTTATCTACTACAAGACACCATAGGAGGGGTGATATCACCCCTCCTTGTGGGCAACCTGAGTTAACATTGCCTCTGATATTGGTGTCCCCTTTGGTAGTTTCCAGCAGGCGGTTTCCTAGCATGTGGCATGTCCATTCAACAAGCATCTCGGGAATTCCGTGATCAATCATTGCTGACTTGATGACCCCCCGAGACGTATTGTTGAAGGCCCCCTCTATGTCCATTGCAACCGCCACTGCCAATTCTCCACATTCAAGTTGTTTTTGGATGAGCTGCTTAGCCCTATATAGAGCGGTCTCCGTTGAGTGTCCTGCTCTGTAGGCATGTTGATCCTTGTTCAGAGGCTTGTTTTTCAAGACCCCGTCCCTTAAGAATCTATCTACCAGCCTTTCCAAACTCTTTAGTATGAATGAGGTCAGACTGATAGGCCGAAAATCCTTCGGTGTGGTGTAACTTTGTCTTCCCGCTTTCGGGATGAAAACCACCCTCACGCCCTGCCACGCTACAGGCACGTGACCAAGAACGAGGCTGGCTCTGAAGATCTTTATCAGCGGCCCTAGGATACAATCCTCCGCCCTCTGAAGAAGAACCACAAAAATTTCATCCGTACCAGGGGATTTGTAGGGTCGAAAGGAGCGTATAGCCCATTTCACCCTATCTTCAGTGATAATAACCTTTGCCAGGTCTTGATGGCAGCGCCACTGCGACGCCTTCCATCTGTTCCTGAAATCGATTATTTTCCTGTTATCAGTTCCTAGCTCCGAGAAGCCTGGGAAGTGGCTACTGATCAGGTACACTAGGGTATCCTCGTCAGAAGTTGAGAACTTATTATCTGGAAGCTTGAGCGAGCCAAGGGCAGCTTCCGGGTTCTTGGACAGAATCTTGTCCAGTCTTGAAGCCTCGTTTCCGCCCTCAACCTCCTCGCAGAAAGCGGCCCAGCTTTCCTTCTGTGCTCTTCTGATTGCAGATCTGAGTGCTATTCTCTCCCCCCATATTGTAGCTGCATACAACAGTCTGGGTTTGAGAACTGCATTGTACAACCATTTAGTTGTGGCTGGTTTTAGTCCCCAATTTCTACCAATGGCCCTTCTGAGCTGCCAGAGTCCATTGATAAATTTTCGGCTTTTATCCTCAAGATGCCTCTTCCATGACAGTTTGCTGTCAAAGATGACTCCGAGGTATTTCATCTCTTTTGATATATTAAAAGACTGATCATTAAGTTTTAGGGCAAAGTTAATGGCCCATTTGTATTTCTTGGTGAAGACAACTACCTCAGTTTTATCCGGGTTGACATTAAGCCCTTTATCTTTGCACCATTTTGCAACAAGGTTTATGGCCTGTTGAAGACGCTCCAAGACGGTTTGCAGGAAGGGTCCACGTCCGATGATTAAAATGTCATCAGCATAGCCCACTACTTGGTGACCATTACTTGATAGCGTATCTAATAAGTTATCTACTACAAGACACCATAGGAGGGGTGATATCACCCCTCCTTGTGGGCAACCTGAGTTAACATTGCCTCTGATATTGGTGTCCCCTTTGGTAGTTTCCAGCAGGCGGTTTCCTAGCATGTGGCATGTCCATTCAACAAGCATCTCGGGAATTCCGTGATCAATCATTGCTGACTTGATGACCCCCCGAGACGTATTGTTGAAGGCCCCCTCTATGTCCATTGCAACCGCCACTGCCAATTCTCCACATTCAAGTTGTTTTTGGATGAGCTGCTTAGCCCTATATAGAGCGGTCTCCGTTGAGTGTCCTGCTCTGTAGGCATGTTGATCCTTGTTCAGAGGCTTGTTTTTCAAGACCCCGTCCCTTAAGAATCTATCTACCAGCCTTTCCAAACTCTTTAGTATGAATGAGGTCAGACTGATAGGCCGAAAATCCTTCGGTGTGGTGTAACTTTGTCTTCCCGCTTTCGGGATGAAAACCACCCTCACGCCCTGCCACGCTACAGGCACGTGACCAAGAACGAGGCTGGCTCTGAAGATCTTTATCAGCGGCCCTAGGATACAATCCTCCGCCCTCTGAAGAAGAACCACAAAAATTTCATCCGTACCAGGGGATTTGTAGGGTCGAAAGGGGCGTATAGCCCATTTCACCCTATCTTCAGTGATAATAACCTTTGCCAGGTCTTGATGGCAGCGCCACTGCGATGCCTTCCATCTGTTCCTGAAATCGATTATTTTCCTGTTATCAGTTCCTAGCTCCGAGAAGCCTGGGAAGTGGCTACTGATCAGGTACACTAGGGTATCCTCGTCAGAAGTTGAGAACTTATTATCTGGAAGCTTGAGCGAGCCAAGGGCAGCTTCCGGGTTCTTGGACAGAATCTTGTCCAGTCTTGAAGCCTCGTTTCCGCCCTCAACCTCCTCGCAGAAAGCGGCCCAGCTTTCCTTCTGTGCTCTTCTGATTTCGGATCTGTACCGATCTCTTTCCTTTCTATAAGTGTTCCAAGGAATTTTCCCTTGTCTGGCCTTTTTGAGAAGGTTCGGTATGGATCCTCTCAATAGTTCTAGTTTACCTGACCACCAGCGGATTTGGCCTTTAGGCTTCCTCCTACTTAGTGGACAGTTATTCTCGAAGGCTTGGCGGAGTGCTTCAGTCAGCTTCCGCGCTGCCTTCTCCAGCATGGGAATGTCTCTTATAGCACCTGGAAAGTCCTCAAGGATCCTTTCCAGGTCCCGTCCGAAACCCTCCCAGTTGGTATGTCTGGAGTTTCTGAGGAACCGAAGCTCTTCCAGCGGACCACACTCCTCCACCAATTCCATGGCGATCTGAGCATGATCCGACAGCGTCGGCTCGTCCGTGACCCTCCAGCTTTTAATTCTGTCAGAAAGGGCCGAGGAACATAGTGAAATATCAATGACCTCCGCCCTTACAGCATTTTGGAAAGTAGGTTTACTTCCGGTATTGAGAATGTCCAGCTCCAAATGACGAGATAGTCCACCAGTGCGGATCCCCTCTTATTCACATTTGAGCTACCCCATAGTTCATGATGCGCATTTGCATCACATCCTATTAGGATTGGCCAGTTATGTTCCTGACAGTGGCTAATCAGCCTGACAACCTCCTTCGGCGGAACATCTGTGTCTTCATAGGGAAAGTAGGCTGAGGCAATGATAAGCCTACCCATCTCCTTTACGTTAATGGAAACCACCATTAAATCTTTTGTACAGAAATCCCAAAGGGGGACACTATTTAGTCCCTTGCAGACAATGCCTGCCCTTGGTCTGTCTGCTGTCGGGTCTCTGTAGCATTGTAGTCTTCCTAGTCCTTTGATGGACCCCTTCACAATCAAAGGCTCTTGGATTAGCGAGAGGCCTGTGTGTACCGTAGCCATGCTTCTCTGCAATATTGCAGAGGCGCCTTTGCTATGGTGCAAGTTAATTTGGGTTATTGACAGAGTTGGTGGAGCCAATTATGTGCTCTCCACCTCCATCTCAACCACCTCCCCCGGCGGACCTTTCTGAGTCACTTTAAATGTAACTCGTCCCAGGTCCAGCCAGGGTCTAAAGTCTAGGGCCTTAAGGGCCCTGACTTGGGACTCAGGCAGCAAGAAGATTCGGAGGTAGGAGTCCTCCCTCTCTTGCCTTCCTGATTCATCCGAGAGGTTGATAGCTCTCCAGCATGATGTTTTAAGGGAGGGGTTGAACTCCTCCAGGCGCCGCAGCACTACGGCCGACTCCTCTATTGGCTTAGGGAGTCAGACCACTGCCTTCAGCATTTTCTGGAGGAGCTCAGTCCCTCCTGCCTTGAAAGCTACCCCCTCGGGCATCAGGGAGGCCGCTGGATATTTGGTTCAAGGTCTCGAAGACCAGAGCTCCCCCGACGCAGCTCGATGATTCAAATCTCAGGTATTGCGCCGGTGGGGTGGTCCTCAAGACCTCTCTAAAGACGGCCCTGACTTTGCCGAGATCCTCCTGGGTGAGAGGCACCGCAGGATAGTTCTCAGCGGTCAGGACCACCATGAGAGGGTTGGACCTTTGTGCGGCCGTAAGTCCTCCCTTGTGAGGGGCTTTGGGCTCAGCACTAGCCCCTGGTCCCTTCTGTGAACTCGGCGGGCCACAGTGTCTTTTGTTGCCCGGCGATGCTCCGAGGGGCGAGTCTCTAGCCTCTTTCCTCCTCTTCGTAATCGCCGGAGTTTGGTTCGACACTGTACTTGGTGGGCCGTCTTTGTTGGCCTCGCCGGCCTCCGCCTTCAGTTTTTTCAATTTTTTCCGGTAGGCCCCACACTTCCTGGTCGATAGATGTGGACCAAACACCGGAAGGCTGTGTGAACTACCAGGTTCGGGGGCACGTAGACCCTCTGGCTCTGTAGAGCCAGAGGTCACAGCCTCAGGAGCCAAGTAGTTCATCTGGGGGATTTGAGGTCCCTCCTTGGCTGTCGTATCTCCAGTCTCATGGGCTAGTGGACCCCTTAGCGCCGAAGCACCAGGGTTCCCAGCCTCTAGAGACAGAGACAGAGGATTGGTTACGGGGGTTTGGGTCGCGTTGGCGTGAGCCTCGGCTTCCTTCGGGGGCGGATCCACCTCCCTTTTGTTATTTTTGTTTTGTTTTTTTAAAAATTTCTCCATTTTTGGTCCCACGAGTATGGAGGAAATATCGTCAACCCCGGCAGAGCCTCATGCCGTATTATGTCTTTCGACGGGTAAGGCTAATTACTTGGGGAGGGCGCCCGGTATCCCCAAGGCTCCGTTAACGACCCCTAGTTACCCCCAGGGACCAACCAGTCTGCTCGGCACGGGTCGCTTAACACACTCAGATTGGGGGGGTGTATCTACCTATCCAGGTCCACCACGTCCAGATAGGGGGTTGTTCTTTGGTTCTCTCCGGAATCGTTGAGCTTCCTTGGACCCCTCAAATAAGGGGGACAAGTCAGCCCTGAACCCCCGTCCGTCCTTCATCGGGCTCCCCCCCCCCCTTCATCGGACCCAGAGAAGGGGTAGGCCAAGGTCAGGCTGGGGTAACAGCGGACCTCCGCCCCCCATCCTCCGCATCCTTCCAGGGCAGGGGGAGAGTCCCGGCGCAGGCCCAGGAGAGCTCCTAATAGGGAGATCCAGGCAAGTCATCGAGACCCATACCCGATCCGTGACAGCCGGGAAAGTCAGGGCCTTTAGCCCCAAAATCCCGGAAATTAAAGCCTCTCCACCCGCTCGGGACCAGGGATTTAAGTTCCCTAAGGGATTGCTCCTAATAGGGTCCCCAGCCTCCCTGACCCGAAACTTTGTCAAGGTCCCACACCTCTAGGAGAGGTGTTAAACCTTGGTTGCCGTTAATTTTGTAAATTTGACCTTGATCTGATCTTGACCCTGAGGTGATGCGGTCAAATGACCACGGATTCGGAATCAGCGACCTCAAAAACATATACGTATACTGTTAAAACCTTGGTTGCCGTTAATTTTGGTCTAGATGGCTTATCTTTTGGATATTTTAAAGAGGTTTATACTGAAATTGTACCATATTTAACAACCTTATTCAATTTATCATTGTCGACCAAACAATATCCTGCACTATGGAAACGTGCAGCAATTATTCCGCTCAGTAAAATATCTAAACCATTAACGCCTTCCGATACCCGTCCGATTGCTAATCTCCCACATTTTGCTAAGGTTTTTGATCGATTGATTACACAACAAATAACGTCACATCTTGAACATAATAACATTTTATCAGCCTTTCAATCAGGGGCGAGTCTCTAGCCTCTTTCCTCCTCTTCGTAATCGCCGGGGTTTGGTTCGACACTGTACTTGGTGGGCCATCTTTGTTGGCCTCGCCGGCCTCCGCCTTCAGTTTTTTCAATTTCTTCCGGTAGGCCCCACACTTCCTGGTCGGTAGATGTGGGCCAAACACCGGAAGGCTGTGTGAACTACCAGGTTCGGGGGCACGTAGACCCTCTGGCTCTGTAGAGCAGAGGTCACAGCCTCAGGAGCCAAGTAGTTCATCTGGGGGATTTGAGGTCCCTCCTTGGCTGTCGTATCTCCAGTCTCATGGGCTAGTGGACCCCTTAGCGCCGAAGCACCAGGGTTCCCAGCCTCTAGAGACAGAGACAGAGGATTGGTTACGGGGGTTTGGGTCGCGTTGGCGTGAGCCTCGGCTTCCTTCGGGGGCGGATCCACCTCCCTTTTGTTATTTTTGTTTTGTTTTTTTAAAATTTCTCCATTTTTGGTCCCACGAGTATGGAGGAAATATCGTCAACCCCGGCAGAGCCTCATGCCGTATTATGTCTTTCGACGGGTAAGGCTAATTACTTGGGGAGGGCGCCCGGTATCCCCAAGGCTCCGTTAACGACCCCTAGTTACCCCCAGGGACCAACCAGTCTGCTCGGCACGGGTCGCTTAACACACTCAGATTGGGGGGGTGTATCTACCTATCCAGGTCCACCACGTCCAGATAGGGGGTTGTTCTTTGGTTCTCTCCGGAATCGTTGAGCTTCCTTGGACCCCTCAAATAAGGGGGACAAGTCAGCCCTGAACCCCCGTCCGTCCTTCATCGGGCTCCCCCCCCCCCTTCATCGGACCCAGAGAAGGGGTAGGCCAAGGTCAGGCTGGGGTAACAGCGGACCTCCGCCCCCCATCCTCCGCATCCTTCCAGGGCAGGGGGAGAGTCCCGGCGCAGGCCCAGGAGAGCTCCTAATAGGGAGATCCAGGCAAGTCATCGAGACCCATACCCGATCCGTGACAGCCGGGAAAGTCAGGGCCTTTAGCCCCAAAATCCCGGAAATTAAGCCTCTCCACCCGCTCGGGACCAGGGATTTAAGTTCCCTAAGGGATTGCTCCTAATAGGGTCCCAGCCTCCCTGACCCGAACTTTGTCAAGGTCCCACAACCTCTAGGAGAGGTGTTAAACCTTGGTTGCCGTTAATTTTGTAAATTTGACCTTGATCTGATCTTGACCCTGAGGTGATGCGGTCAAATGGACCACGGATTCGGAATCAGCGACCTCAAAAACATATACGTATACTGTTAAACCTTGGTTGCCGTTAATTTTGTAGATATGACCTTGATCTGACCTTGACCCTGAGGTGATGCGGTCAAACGGACCACGGATTCGGAATCAGCGACCTCAAAAACATAAGGTATATATGGTCTGGTCCGTGGGTTTTGACATTTTTTTTTGTGTGGCTGTGTAATTATCCGCGTTTTCAATTTTTAACTATTACTTCAAAACAGGTCGAGTTTGCCATACTAGCATCTCTTCCTAAGGCCAAAAGTTACAGTCTAGATGGCTTATCTTTTGGATATTTTAAAGAGGTTTATACTGAAATTGTACCATATTTAACAACCTTATTCAATTTATCATTGTCGACCAAACAATATCCTGCACTATGGAAACGTGCAGCAATTATTCCGCTCAGTAAAATATCTAAACCATTAACGCCTTCCGATACCCGTCCGATTGCTAATCTCCCACATTTTGCTAAGGTTTTTGATCGATTGATTACACAACAAATAACGTCACATCTTGAACATAATAACATTTTATCAGCCTTTCAATCAGGGTTTCGCAGTTCTTATAGTACTCAAACTGCATTGCTGAAGATCACTGAGGATATACGTTTGGCAATTGAGAAGGGTCAGGTTACGTTTCTAATTTTATTTGACTTCAGTAAAACATTTGATACAATTAATCATGTAGAACTTCTCAAACTGTTAAAGCATTTCAATTTTGCCGATGAAGTGATTGAATGATTATTTTCTTATCTTACTGGCCGTTCCCAAGCTGTTGTAGGATCGGATAACATTACTTCAGAGTTTGTTGAAACTTTATCTGGAGTCCCTCAAGGTTCAATTCCTGGTCCTATTATATTTTTAATTTTTATTAATTCTCTAATTTATGTCTTGCAATACACCAATGGTATGTTGTTTGCTGATGATTTTCAATTATATATCCATGCTAGGCCTGGTGATTGTGGTGCTGTAATCGACAAGTTCATTGAAGATGGTGAACGAGTTGCCAAATGGGCTCAAACCCACGGTCTTAAGCTTAACTATGCTAAAACTAAAGCCCTCCTTATAGGATCGGTGCAACAATTAAGGTTTGTCGATAGAAATCAGCTACATCCCATCATAATAGATAACCATGAAATTCCGTTAGTAAATTCAGCACGAAATTTAGGTCTTATATTGAATGAAAATTTGCAATGGAATTCTCACGTAGCGGGTATTACTTCACGAGTTCATGATGTTTTACATAATCTACAAAATCGAGGAAATTTCTTCTCTTATGAAATGAGGAAAAAACTAGTAACATCACTTATCCTTCCTCATTTCGATTATGTTTGTGTAGTTTACAATGACCTGCCTGATTATTTAAATTTAAAACTTCAGCGACTACTTAATATCTGCGTGCGATATATTTTTAGATTAAAAAAGGATACCAGACTTAAGCCTTTTTATAATAAACTTCATTGGTTACCTGTGAATGTGCGCCAGTTATATTTTCTCGGTTTACTTACGTACCAGGTCCTTACTACTAAAAAAAGCCAGAATATATCTTAGCTTTATTACCACCGCCTAGTACTGAGGTACGCCGATCAGCTCGTGGAACTCATTCAAGCTTTGAACGCCCCCAAGCCATTACTAGTACATATCAAAATTCCTTTACTATTCTAGCTATGGACTTTTGGGACTCATTACCTCCAGAGCTGCGTTTGAGTAAAACTTCAATTAATTTTAAAAGTAGATTGTATAGTTATTTAGTTGATAAGAGCGCTGAATTAGATTAAGTATATTGTCATTTAGTTATTTCACTGATTTATCAAATTATCTTCATTCATTCAGTTAATTATCGCTTTTTATTTTTTGTTAACAGCGTACTATTATTGTTATTTTTCTCTTTTTAGTTGAATTTGCATCTAATATGTAATTATTGTATTCATTGCCTTAAGGTTAAACTAAACCTAGGCATTAATAAAAGCTTTTCAATCAAATTCTCATTCTTCACCATATTATCTAAAGAAGTATAACGTGCAATTTTTAGAATGTCCTCAAAGGCACAATTAACCCTGCTTCTTCTGGATTAATTTAATAGTATGCAATCTGTTGGATATTTCCCGGGCTGTTGGAAAAAAGTTGTATTGCTCCTCTTGGCAAAGTCGAGCATGATAAAGTCGTGTTCTGATACGAGGCCAATTGCGAAGCTTTGTAAGCTTTTTAAAGTTCTTAAAGGGTTGGTTCATAAACAACTCTTCGGTTATCTAGAGCGCAACGATATTTTAACTCATAGACACGCTGAGTTCCAAAGAGGATAGTACCAAGACTGCCCTTCTAGTTATCCTTGATGCTGTTAGAAGGGCAATTGACTCTCGAATGAGCATAATTCTTGTCCTGTTCGACTTCTCCGAAGCTTTCGATACGGTACCACACGATCACCTTACCGATAAATTGAGCGTCATCGATTGTTTTGACGTTGCGTTTAATTGATTTTATCGATATCGTATGGGCCGCAAATAGGCTGTTATGAATGAGATGGGTAAACTGTGGGACTTGCTCGACGTAAATGTTGATATACCTCAGGGCAATATTCTTCGTCTGCTCTTATTTCCGATCTTTATAAACGATCTGCCCAGGGTGCTCATGTTTTTTCCAGCCTACTTTGCACTTGGAATGTACCGTATATTCCAGGATGCGAACACGATTGCTTCATGGGCAGTAAGATATGCACCTAGGATACACATGTGAAAAAGATAGTCAGGCCTTTGTTTCGCAAATTGACTTAAGCACTGCCCCGAGAATCGGAGATTAAACCTCTTGCAACTAATCTAGCTTTATACATATTATTTTTCTTTTTATAGACCCATTTTAAATCAATGACGTTTTTGGCTTCTGGCCTTTCAACAGTTTTCCAAGTATCTTTTTTTATTAAACTATTAATTTCAGAATCCATTGCAATTTTCCATTGTTTGTGTTCACTGGAGTTTACCAACTCGTCGAATGTATTTATCGGACTTTTGTTTCTGCTAGAAGTTCTTTTTGACTTGAATCGTTTTCGATTTCAGTATCATCCTGATTGTTGTATTTACTTTCTCCAAAAGGCTGATGAGAGAACAAACTATCAGTTTTGTTGGAATTTATATCAACTTCGTCAATTAATGATTCATTATCCAGTATTTCATTTTCTTTGTTCATTGATTCGCTAATTTCCGAATCTCTATCTTTTTCGTCATTACATTTTTCTAAACAAGTGATTTGAGTATTATATTCGACTACTTTTATATATCTAGCGTTAATTATTCTATCATTGACTAAAACTCTATAACTATTTTCTGTGTAACCTACTAATACACCTAGCTTGACTTTATCATCCCATTTATTTTTTCTCAATGTTTCGGGTACTCTTACAAAGACTCGACTGCCATATATTTTTTAATGATTTACATTAAGTTTTTTGCCAAAAAATATTTCATATGGAGATTTCTTCTCCGCTGTATTTGCAATTGTACGGTTTTTGAAACACACTACCGTTTTCATTACTTCAGGCCAATAGCGCCTGTGGATTTTTGATTCTTTCATTAAACATCTGTCCATATCCATTGCGGATCTGTTATAATTTTCCGCTACTCCATTTAATTCATCGCATGAATTAATTATTCATCGTAAATTTAATAAATCAGTATGAATTAATTCTAAAATTTCAGTTGCTTTTGTTCTATTATTTTTAAAAGGTATATTTGCAATTTTACTTTCTATACAATTTGAATATTTCATTTTAATTATTGCAATTTTGTCTCGCAAATCTTCAACTAATTTATTCAAATACTGAAGATTTACATAGCCAAGTGTCCTATGCCATTTTACTTTGTTCGTTATCTTTATATTATTTACATTCATTTGATTACCTCTCATTTCAGATACAAAGCGTTTCATGCAGTACAGATTATCAACTTTGTTCGCAACAGCTATTGATTCTCTAGATTTACTATAATTTTTTGCATTGTTTTCTCTTGCTATAACTGTACAATTTTCAGTTATTTTTGAAAAACGTAGAAGAATTTTTTAATGCCTTCAACATAATAAACATTTTTTAAATCGGCGTATTTCTGATTATAAAAATTTTTAAAATAAATTTTGACTGGACCTAAATTAGTTGCTTTTAAGATTTTACCATATATAATTATCAAAGAATGTATCATTTTTTATAGTGTGGTCTGTGCAACCACTATTAATAAATAACCAATTTATTCCATTGCAATTTTTTCTGAAGCCTGTTACATTTTCCATCTTACTTATTCTATCATTCTTATACTTTTCCTGAAGAGTCTTCTGTTTTAGTAATTTATTTTCTTTAATTTTGGACTTTACGTAGTCAATAGTTCTTTGATCTTCTGGGAAAATATCTATAAAATCGCCAATGTAGCTATAGCTTGGTGGCAAAGATCTAAGCAAGTATCTCATTTTTTCTATTTCGTCTAATTTTCCTCCAGCTGATTTAAATTCGTTCGTTACTTTGTAAAACTCGACAAAAAATTCTTCTACTGAATTGTAATTACTTAATTTTATTTCTTCATTTTTTCCTCTGCAAATAATTTATCTTAAATAATTTGCAAAGCTGTTGACTGAGTCGTTTACATTGTATCGAATTTTTTCATCATATCAAATGCTGATTTACATTTACCAATATACTCTAATTGTTTATATACTATATTGTTTGCTTTTAAATCTATTATTAAGGAGTAGTTGTCTTACTAGTTGCAGGTTCGTTACACTCTTTATATTTTAATAAAATCATTAATCTGATTTTCCAACTTAAATAATTTGCACTATCAAAAATGGGTATCATAATATCCTCTTCGTTAGCATGCTTTGCTATCATATCTTTATCCCTTATATTTTTGTATTTTCAACAAAGCAATTTTCTTCACTTCCTTCAGAAATAATTTTCGTATTTGATTTCTTATTTTCTTATTTTGTTCAATGTTTTTATCTTCTAATTCATGCTTTTTACTAACCTTAGCTTTATCCATGAGAACATGTGCTTAACCTCTAGATTTGCCACGTGCACTGTTTTAGCACGTCACCACGTTTTTGCTTGCTGACTTTAATTTACTGAAATTGCACTTAAATTTTCATTAATTTTCAAAAATCTTCTTATGTAATCTTTTCTTTCGAGAGACGTTATTTCTATGCTGACGATGTTCTAGTTTATTATTATTTTCTACCAGCAGACTTTGAGTTGGGTGTACATCGAATTACCCAGGATGCGAATGCGGTAGCATCCTAAGCTGTGTCCAACGGTCTTATTTGTAAACAAGGCAAAGGTAATGATCCTGGGTAGTCAGGAATATGTATCGCAAGTGGATCTGGCCGCTGCTATTTGGATTATGAGAATGAGGTTGAGTCGTTAGGCGCATGGTTATCGCCCACCCTAGACTGGTCAAAGCAAGTAATGTTGATATCACAGAGGATCCATGGGGTCTTACGTTGATTGTGGTTTCATAGGAAAGCATTTTCTAAGAGTACTAGAAAATATCTTGTGGAGATGCTAATAATGCCTCACTTGGATAATGATCTGGATCAAACGCGGAACCTAAGACTCCAATGACTCCCCAATGCCTGCGTAAGATTTGTTTGAGGAAACCTGCGCAGATATGATCATATAACACTATATAGATTGCATTTGCGATGGCTGTCGGTCGAGTCTAGGCGTTTGTATTTTATTGGATCATTGGCATTTAGTATTATTGCTCGTAATTCACCTCAATATCTTGCTAACTTTGGTATATCTTTTGTAATGTAGAAATATGAAGAAAATCAAGTTGTTACTTGCCACTGGCCACTTTGACGAAAGTTATTCAACATCTAATAATAACTTCAATGAAAATGACTCCCAATTAAATCGCTTATAACCCCGAAATAAATAGAGATAGACACGTAAACCAAAAACCAGAAAAAAGTTGTGGTCAATTTAATACAATTTGAAAAAAAAGAAGTTTAAATTGCTTAAGTGGGAGCAGAGTTATGAAGAAAATAAGAAATTGAAGAAATTTTAACTAAAATTTAATATGAAAAATGTATTGTTTCTTTTAGTCTGAAATTTTTCAATTTCTTATTTTCATAATTTTGCTCCCATTTAAGCAATTTAAGCTTTTTTGTTTTCAAATTGTATCTACTTGAATTCAACTTTCTCCTGCTTTTTTATTCGAGTGTCTATCTCTATTTGTTTCGGGGTTATAATCGATTCAATTGGGAGTCATTTTCATTGAAGTTATTATTAGATGTCGAATAACTTTCGTCAAAGTGGCCATTGGCAAGTACTAACTTGGCTTTCTTCATATTTCTACATTATAGAAGATATACCA
Source organism: Theocolax elegans (assembly GCA_026168455.1). NCBI lineage: Eukaryota > Metazoa > Arthropoda > Insecta > Hymenoptera > Cerocephalidae > Theocolax > Theocolax elegans. Next base: position 66,955,757 of record CM047425.1, read on the forward strand.
AAGTTAAAACAAGATCTGTTTCCCGGAGGTCATGTACTCCCCTTGTAAGTAGCGCAATGTATGTGTCGATAGCTATATGATATTTTATGTATTTATGTATATTGTTATTCCTTTTATTTATTATTTTTAATTTGTGTTCATGCGTTTTTGCGTCATTTACCCTGTGCGTTGTATGTTTTAGCTTATAAAACGCGCTGAATTTATATCCTCATTGTTATTTCTTGGGTATTTTTTTTAACGTAGCTCTTTTTATGCTCCAAAATCGGGGCTAATCAGCGACGAAGGTCATACGATGTCTTTGTTAAGAAAGCACTTGTTAAAAATACATTCCCCAGTGGTGCTTGTATCAATCGGCCTGGGCCGGGAATCGAACCTGGGAACTCCAGATTACGAGCCCGACGCCCTACCGACCGAGTCATCGCAGGCCTCATTTCTTGGGTTTTATTTTTGTTATTTTTCTTTCTTATATTATAAATATTGTTTTTATTTTTCTTTTTAAGCGATAATTTCATACATATATATTTGCATCTCTTTTGTTATATTTATTTTTATTGTATATTATGTGGTAGCGCAAATTATGTATTATGTGTTAACGGGGTTTCTGCCCCTATAAACCCAATAAAGATTTATCTATCTAGCTATCTCTTACTCGATTGCCAAACGGCAGCGTCGTCACTTCGACACGGCTGTAATCTTTTGCTTTCACCGCAAGATAGAGCCTATAACAAGTAATTTATCGGGTCAGGAGGCCACTCAAGTGTATTACATATTTTATGAACTTTCGCGTATAAGAATTCTGCTACCTCAATGTTTTTTTTGCAAACAGTTCTACCATAATAAGTGTTTATATCAAAAAATAACTAAAAACATTTCAAAAACGATAAATAGTATTAACAGAAAAAAACACAAGTGCAATGGTAAACAATAATAAAAATTAAAATAAAAGTACAATAAATATTAACAGTATTAAAAAAGAAAATAATAATAGCAATACTAATAATAATTATAAGGTAAAAGGTAGTGCAGTACATAAAGCTCTTGTATGCCTAATTTGCAAAAATAAATCAAATGGTGGAGAGAATATGAATTTGAATTTAAATTTAGATTCAAACATTAAATTGAATACTTTGAATGCTCTACCCCGCAACGCCTTTAAGCAGCTCTACTCCAGGAGACAGACACGTGACAGAAAACAAGGTATCTGCTGGCGAGATTGGCGAGCATTAGGCGCTTAGGGTTACAGCATTGCAGGCTCACGGAACTTCGCCGACTAATATTGACAAGTTATCAAACGTGCAAAAACTTAGTTTAAGGTTAGATAATACTTCTTTTTTAGACAAGGGTATCATCACTGTGGAGACACAACCCGAAGATGTTGATTCTACATTGTTTTTGGGGGACAGCTCGGCTATCTTTTCCTCCATGCTGTGCAAGCTTAATATGGTCATGGAGTGGCTCATGCTTTTGCCAGTACTGCAGGGCGACTTCGTGAAGGTTGTGGATGTATTGCGCAGCATGGAACAGAGGATGCGCAGTCAAAACTCGATACTGACCGAGTATAATCTGCCTGGTCTGACTTGTTATCCGAAAAAAACTCTTGTAGCAACAACTTAAACATTTACAGAATGACTTAATTTTCAAACAAAAACTTTTTAAAATAATATTTTAGCAGATATGAGTAATAAACATTCGGTACTGTTCTATAGATTAGATGATAATCTTGAGGTAATAAATACCATCACAGATATGTTTAACAGCGATGTGGCTACAGTGGTGAATACCGTTTCTGACCTTACGAAGGCGGAGACTCCTGTTTTAGATCTTGCACAAGATCACTTAATTAATAGACCTAATTGTAAATTTACATCGAATATTCCCGCTACACCGGCAAATGGTGGATATGTGTTGGGGACTATAGGATCTTAAGTCATCTCGATCAATTTTAGTAATTTACTAATAGGCATAAGTGATAATCAATTTTCTATAGCAGATCTCGGCACTGCCTTGCCATCTTTACAACCGGCGAATATTATTTCTACGAAAATACTTATGCACTGAAAGATCAGAGACAGTCCGCGAAGTGCCTACGCTGTGTTGGTGCGGTCCTCCAGTAGTGACCTTCAGGAAAAAATCTTAAAGGATAAGAGTAGATGTATTGTGTTCCATACATGAAATTTACAAGGAGGGATTCCACCTTCCGGGAAACGTATTTCGTTGCAACTTCGAAAGCTTTTTTCTGGTAGCCAAATATGAAAAAATTCATGTGAAATTCAATCTCATAGGCTATTTCACAAAAGTTATACGCAGTTATCGAAAAATCGTGAAAAAAATTTGTTTAAGCTTAATTGCCAATAACTCGGAAAGAAATAGACGCACATACTCAAACTCAAATACTTTAAGCAGTTGAGATCAAGTAGACATAGTTTAAAAAAAAAGAAGCTTAAATATCTCAATTAGGATAAAAGTTATGGAAAAATAAGAATTAGACGAAATATTTGTCTAAAAAGTCTATCAAATTTTAATACTAAATTTTCGTTAAAATTTTATCTAATACTTATTTTTTCCATAACTTTTATCCAAATTGAAATATATGAGCTTCTTTTTTTTAGACTATGTCTACTTGATCTCAACTGTTTAAAGGATTTGAGTTTGAGTATGTGCGTCTATTTCTTTCCGAGTTATTGGCAATTAAGCTTAAACAAATTTTTTTCACGATTTTTCGATAACTGCGTATAACTTTTGTGAAATAGCCTATGAGATTGACTTTCATATGAATTCTTTCAAATTTGGGGACCAGAAAACAGCTCTCAAAGTTGCAACAAAATTTGTTTTCTGGAAGGTGGAACCCCTCCTTGTTAGATACATCACGTTTTGATTGGACTTCTGCCTTGCTTGCAGCTAATATTTTTATTAACGAATTTTTGGATAGGGATAAATATAGAGCATTCAAAGGACTGAAACTAGCAGTTAAAAAATTAGGTTTTAAATTTGTCTGGCATAGAAGGGGTAATTATTATGTGAAAGCGCGCGATGGATATCCTTCTACAAAATTTAAGCACTTACTAGACTTAGAAAAAATTGCTGCGCATTATAAACTAGATTGTAACTATGTTAGTAACAAAACATCGTAAGAAAATCGTAATGGGGGTTGTGTTAGTCTCAGTTCGGAGAAAGTAAATGATCTTAGAAGTTCGGTTACTGAGTCGGGTTCTGTTAGCACAAAAGCAAACAAAAACAAAAACTCAAATATCAACACAAATACAATAAATATAAAACTAGAACTAAGAAAAATTAGAAACTATTAGACTGAGGCTGTCACTGTTCCCACCAATGACAATGATAACGACAATGACAATGATATTATTATAGAGGAAAATTGACTAGGTGGGGTTTCTGCTGGAGAGCCTAATGTAGTTTTAGGGGGGAGATTACGGGACGGTTTTCTCCAGGTGTACTTGCTTAGAGCTCACATAGAGCAGATCCGTCAGTTTCTTTCTGATTGTCCCTCTTTTGACCTCTTTGATGTTGCTGAGACCAAACTGGATTCCAAAGTAATGGATAACATCATCCATATCAGGAAATAAACGGTAGTCAGACAGGATAGAAATGCCCAAGGTGGTGGAGCAGCTTTATATATAAGATCTAATTTGAAATGTAAAATCCTTGCAACATCCAAAACTGAGCAAACGGGTAAACTTGGAATACCAGAGTATATTTTGTGTGAAATTCAGAACAATGATGCACCACCTGCACTTATAGCTGTTATTAGCAAAGCTTTTGATAAAATTTCTCTCACATGATTACTTGACCGACTGAGATGCATGGGTTTCTCCAGATCTGCCTTACTGTGGGTTAACTTGTATTTTTCTAGCCACTAACAAGCAGTCATTGCTTCTGACAATATCTCTCCTTGTATTGCAACTAATATAGGAGTTCCACAAGGGTCAGTCTTGGGGCCCTTTCTGTTCTGCCTGTACATAAATGACTTGAGCGTGATTCTTGTCTCTGCGGGCATGCAGTACATATTGGATACAGATGATCTGCAAGTTTATGTTCAAATTACCTTATAGTTACCTGGGTGTGGGATTGGCGGGGCTACGGATAGTTGCATAGACATCGTCTCACAGGCCATTTTATTTGGGTGCCGCAAATACTGTGCAAAATTGTATAAGAAAGAGCAATCCTATGTTGTGTTTGAGTATGGTGTCCTTATTTCATTTGTGGACAATGTAGTGTGTCTAGGTGTTATCCTCGACTCTCAATTAACGTGGAAATACCATATGGATAATATTACAAAACAGATAAACAGAATCTTCAGCAGCTTACGTTTTTTTCGCAAGTACGCAAACGAGACTCTTCGTAAGCGACCTACCGAGGCTTTGCTATAACCAGGCTGCAGATATTACAGAATTCATTCATGCGTTACGTGTACGGTGCTAAGAGCGACGATCACGTGACTCCTCATAAAGATTCTCTGGTTTGGCTGCGTACAGATTCGAGGAGAGATTATTTCATGGTTTTACTAATGTACAAACTGATACGTATGCATATACCACGATATCTGGAAGGTCAACGAAGGAATCAGCGTCTCACTTGATGCGCACTGAGACTGGAAAACGCTCTTTTCAAGTTCAAGGTGCGCATCTATGAACTTCATTGCCGGTAGAGATAAAAAAACTTATCGTCACTTAAGAGTTTTAAGTCTGCTATACGGGGGTACTTTCTGGCACTCGAATAATATCCGTCCTACTTTGTGTTAATATATTAAAACTATTATAGTCCTATTTATTATTCTTCTGTCTATAGCGTCTCCTATACACGGTGAGTGAATGTATTTAAGGGATAAGTGTAGACCAAATGAATGGATTAAGCGTGATTGGGAATCGTGCCGTCTGATTTTACTTATTGTTTTTAGCTCACTTTATTTTATTTTTTGATTGATAAATGTATTGACCGAAATTTTATTTATTTGTATTAAATTGTTTATTGACTTACTGGCATCTCGCTGTCTATGTATTTATATATGTTTTAGAGTGTGACATTACTTTTAATTTTACTATTAGCATTACATTGACTATATCATATACGCTATTTATTTATATTGAATTTTATAAACTTTATTTATTACACTTTCTAATCTACAGATAAACATATATCTATGGGCTATTCCATGTCAAGTGGTCTGATGAAAATTTTAAATCGGACCAAATTTTGAGAACAGGCTGGAAATATCTTTCAGAAAATAGAAAGAAATATTTAGGTATTAAAAATTATTTGACTGAGAGTTATTCCACCATAAAAAATGGAGATTTTTCAATTTTTAAAAAAAATTGCTATTTTCAAATTCATTTAACTTTATTTTTTGAAAAAACATTACATACAACTTTTGTTCAAAATAATCTTTAGAACTTATTTATCCAGGTTACCATTCTTAATTTTAAAATCTCGAAGAGATAGGACACCCGGAAATATTGATTATCAAAAAAAGGCAACCACGTCTTAATCGATTTGAAACTAACATCGCTCAAAAGATCACATTTTTCGAGAGCTTTCGAATGGCGGTGTCTAGATTATTGGTCAAGACCGCTGGTGAAAGTTATGTCTTATAAACCTCATAAAATCCTAAGTTTCATGTATTTTAAGGCATAACTTTCACCAGTGGTCTTGACCAATAATCTAGCCACCGCCATTCGAAAGCTCTTGAAAAATGTGATCTTTTGAGCAGTGTTAGTTCAAAATCGGTTAAGGCGTGGTCACCTTTTTTTGATAATCAATATTTCCGGGTGTCCTATCTCTTCGAGATTTTAAAATTAAGAATTGTAACCTGGATAGATAAGTTCTAAAGGTTATTTTGAACAAAAGTTGTATGTAATGTTTTATCAAAAAAATCAATAGATTTTGAGAATAATGGATTTAAAAATTGCAATTTTTTTTAAAAATTGATAATTTTCCATTTTTTATAGTGAAATAACTCTCAGTCAAATTATTTTTAATACCTAAATATTTTTTTATATTTTCTGAAAGATGTTTCCAGCCTGTTCTCAAAAAAGGTGCGATTTAATATTTTCATCAGACCACTTGACGTGGAATAGCCCATATATATCTATCTATCTCTCGTGAACCGAGTCCTGATCACGAGCAGACTTCCATTAATGATGAGCCAGGTGATCGATTTCCGCTCCTGGGCAAATCATTCACAAGCGCCTCTACAACCAACAGTATCGACGCGCACGGATGCAAACCGTTAATCCAAAGGACTGGTCTTCTGAGTGTCATCTGCTCAATGGGATTGCGGCCAACAGTATCTACGATGCAGGTGAACATATTGCAATTGTTATTGGCGCGCTCTAGTAAAAACCGCTATATGACCTCTGGACTAATGCGCTTTGACGATCCTTGAGTCTGGGCTACGCTCGGCCTATTATTATTAGTAACTATGCTATACTATACTATAAAGTCAAAAGAGTGCCACTTTGCATCAACTCACTCATTATTTAACTATACAAATTTTCATTGTTATTCTTCCGCTTCATCGACTCATAGCGTCTCTACATCCTTAGTTACACCATCTCTCTCACCTGGCCATTAACATTCTCTTTTTTCTCCCATATCGCAATTACTCCCTCAGGAACTGAACCAATGTATCCAAGCAATAGTAAGATGGTTCCTGAGCTTGAAATTCCTTTTCTTCTCCACAGTTTAATTTCTCAACCTACTTCATCCATCATGCATTCTTTTTATTCCCTCACACCACCAAAACTCATTTCATTAAAAAATTCACTTAATCCCTGGATTACCTCTATCATTAAATACCATATTAAACTATCTACCTTTACTTTGAAACTCTACAAAATTTGATCAAAAGGAGCATAGGGCTGACCTCGCAACCTAAGCCTACCCCAATAAATAAATTCTCCGTAGAACAACTTAATTTGTATTACGTCTCTATCTCAAATTTCGACACAACTCTCACTCTTGATCATCTTTACTCTTTCATTCCTTGTTATTACACCTCATATCCTTCCACTTTTTCTACTTCGTTTAATTTCTCTCCCATCATACCATTTAAAGTCCAAGCTGCCATCACTAGAGCCACTTCAAAAGCAAATGGTCATGATCAAATTTAGTTCATATGCTTAAGCTCCTAGCCCCGTAAATCATACAACACTCGGTCAACATCATCAGTCAGTCTCTCTCAACGGGCTCTTACGTAGAAACATAAAAAGAGTCCTTGTTTCCACTAGCCAAGTCGAACAAGATGCAAAATTTCCAAAATTCTCAAGAAACTTATCCATGAACAATTCACAAAGTATTAGGACAAAAACAATTCTATTATTGATAGACAAACTGGCTTCCGTCGGGGTCATAGTACTCTACTTGGTATTAAGAATGACATCATAAGAGTTATAGATAAACGCACAATTATTATACTCATACTGTTTGACTTCTCAAAAGCATTCGACTCAGTTCATCGTAGACCTCTTTGGGCTGCGCCGATGTTGTTGTCAAATGGTTTTGTAATTATTTAGTGGTCCGCTCGCAAGCGGTCAATGATGAGGCGGGAGACTGTTACACTGATTCGACACATCCATCGATGTTTCTCAAGGCAAAGTTCTAGGACCTTTACTCTCTTCGATATTTATCAGTGATCTGCCTTAAGTTTTAAAACATTCAAATTATATGATCTTTGTCGATAACACCCAGGTTTATCTCGTTTTACCCCGCAGATTCTGACCAGGGAGTGCGTAGTATCTCCGAAGATGCTAGCGCTGTTGAATATTGGGTAAAAACCAACGGTCTCGAGAATGTTAGTAAGACGTTCGACGCTATTTTTCAACGGTTATAATAATCAAATAATTCAGGGACCGACGGAGGTTCCGTGGTAGCGACGAAGAAAATGGCTGTATCGCCGATTTATATTGACTTTGGCAACTGGCGATATTACCAACGAAACAAATGATAAATACAAAATGATCAAGATTACCCGGCAACACTTTCTTATGAATCCGCGTCCCAGAGGCAATTTCGGCGTCTACCCACCTCGGAAGCGGCGGTCTTTAAAGTAAAGAAACAATATCAATATATCAATAAAAATACTGTGAGGTAGTAAATACCTCACACACAAATATATGATAGGAAATCTTGACGATGTCCCGTACCTGAAATAAAAATATATTCCATTAATATAAATAACGAGTAAGAAATACTATGATTAAAACAATTTACCTAACACAGGCAATGCCTATGCATTACCTGTGTATAATTGTTGTCGATGCTCCTCCTGGGTCAGGGAAAACTCCTATTTGGCTACGATGATAACATCTAGTACTGCTCCGGCTGGTCCTGGGATTTGTTACCTGTAAGGACAATTTATGAAGTTAAAATACCAAATCATGTAAATAGTTTAAATATGAAGTAAGATAATTGTTAATAATGACTGAATATTGTAGGATAGGTTAGAGGTAAGGTATACATGTGATTATTGATAGGTTAGGAAAAAGTAAACAATAAGCAACAAGGTAGCCTGAGCCATCCTCATCACCGAAATTATTTAAATGAATAAAGGAAAGGGCGGGAACTAATTAAAATAAATTGGTTGTTTTTATGTGCTAGCGAGATGGAAAGAAATGGCAATACTTACCGTAAACATCGACCAAGCAGAAGATAGGAGAGGTTACACGGCGGATGATGGAATATTGATTATCAAAAAAGGCGACCACGCCTTAATCGATTTTGATCTATCACCGCTCAAAAGATCACATTTTTCGAGAACTTTCGAATAGCGGTGGCTAGATTATTTGAAAGGCCTATTCTCAAAATTTGGTGCGATTTAAGATTTTTATCAGACTACTTGACGTGGAATAGCCCATATTTATATATATATATATATAAATTTATAATTGCTGACGCGATTTAAATAAAATAATTAACTAAACTCCTGATACTGCTCTCGTATACCCACATCCGACGACCGTCGAGTATGTTTACGTACGTGCTGTATACAACTGGATTTACGTGTGTATATATGTTCGCATGTCGTATTCATAATTCCTATATACCGCCGTATACTTTAACAGGGTTCCAAGACCAAGTTTTATCCTCCCTTCCTTACCGATAATTTACGCAAATCTAAGAGTACAGTCCCCTTTCTTTATTCATAAATCTACCTGTCTTTAAAATTTGAAGCAAAAATATTGACTAGTTTTTAAGAAATCCGTTTCCAAAAATCTTGACATGCCTTTCTATTAGAAAACAGTATAACCTCAAATTGCACGAAATTATCGTAAATATTGGTAAGGGATTTCTTGAAAACCAATCGATATTTTTGCTTCAAATTTTGAAAACAGATAGATTAGTAATAAAGGAAGGGGATTATTCTCCTCAATTCTCGTACCTTGCCGTCCTTTTTAAATTATAACTCATTTCCTATGACTTTTGAAACTGGTAAGGTAGGGAGGATAAAACTTGACTTTGGTCACTCTTAATATGCTAACATTATGTATACGGGGTTCCTACTTTTCCCGCGTGCTCTCTTCCAACAACCCATCGACGGACGCTTGTTCGTACTCTCCGCGCGCAACACCTTCGTTACTTAAGTAATTCCCCCTTTTCCGCGCGAATCTGTCTCGCCTCACGTATTGAAGTGTTTGACTTTATGGTAGCGTCTGGTGTGTGTGGTATTCTTCGAAGCGTGGTCCTACACATAGAGGAACATCACAAGTGGAACACATGCACATCGTTCGAGATTTATCGTTACGCAAACTGCATTCGTGGCACCTTCGACTTGTACCACGCTTCGGAAAATGTCCAAGTAATCGCGTGAAAGAGTCATTGCTGTAAGCACACTTATCAGTAGGATCAAGTTTCAATAACGATCGGACAACTTGTAATCGAAAGGATGGGAAGGATATAGACTCTTTATTTCTCATTTTATATAAAGAATGAGCATTAGATAAACATAGATCAAGAAGGTGAAAAAAACTTGCGATACCACTTAATTGTTTTTCAGGCTGATTCTATTATAGACAATCGTCTATCGATGTTATCAATACCACTCATATTTTTATTGTAGTCCTAAATACATCTTGTTTCTCTTCAAAAGAATATACTGTTTGAATTGAAGCCTACCTTTCCATAGTAACAGACTTTCATCTATACACAAACTTTTCCCTGGCGTAAAAGCTGCTGAATGTTCACTTTACAGGTAATCGATTACTGACTTTACTCTCACCAAAGGGTGATTTACAATTTTTTCTTGATCGTGAAAATGTAAATTACGCAGAATCTTAAGATATCTATCGCGAGAGATTATTTGAGAAAAAATTGGAGTATGTAGTAAGGGATCTGTAGACCAATAATCTTTCAAATTACCTTTTCGTATATGACCCACTAGAATCGAAAGACCAAGAAATTTTTCAAGTTTATCTTCTGTATGAGGATTCCAAGATTTTGTATGTGTATATCGTTTTCCATTACCTTGAGTTTCATAATGATTCGTCTCGTCTACAATTATTTAAAGTAATGATCCTAAACAATCGTAATGCGGTTTTTATTCATGGTCTTCAGATACTTTATAAGTGGTAAAAATTACAGCCTTTAAAATTAATAACTTTTCGTGTAATTCTATTTATTCATTAAAAAGACCGCTTACGAAAATCTAATTTCCCCAGCCTATAGGCATCGTAGAGATTTCCATTGCAGCTTATTTTATTCGTAAAGAGTTGCACTATAATGTACTATAAAGGAAATTTAGAATTTGTAACTGTGAATTGTTCAAAAATGACTTAAAAAATTAAGTAGTTTTAATAAATAATTTTGATAAATTATTAATAATAAAATAAATTAGTTGAATATATAAATAAATTATTTGATTGCAATGATTTTTTTACACATTTTAAGCCGAGATTCATTGTTGATGCTTTAAAGCAAAGATAATTTATTTTGAGCAATTACTGTGACTTTGTTTATTAATATTTAGGGGTGACATTTACATGAACTATAGGACAAGCTTTAAACTTTTGAAATTGGAAAAAAATAGCAATAAACTACAGTATTTCAATCAAGTTATTAACAAAAGCGGTAGTGCGTTCTTTTTTACAACCGATGCGTAGCAAAAAGTGGGGAGCGCATGCGCAGTACGTGTTTCGGACACGCGTCATATTCATTCATATACCATGATATCCTGACACCCTCCCCAAATTGTCACATCCTGGACACGATGTCCACGTGCTCAGGGTGACCTCCTGGTAAAATATGGGTCATAGCGTTATAAGTGGGATGAAACTTAATATAATGTAGGAGAGGATTGTTTTTATACCAGAATTCTTTATTAGTTCCGAAATAATTTAAAATTATTAAGAGGACGTCGAAGCTAGCGATTTTATCGACATATAGGAGTTACCGTTTTTAAGTTTTATTAATAACTAAACCAGTTTTTGAGGAATTTTGAGACTAGAGCCCCGTTCCATACAATAATATAAGTAACTAGTCAAATTTTGATGCAAATTGATTGAGTATTTGAACGAAGAATATTGTGAAACTGTAATTTTTATGCAACATAACCTGAAAAAGTCTGAAAAAGTGACATTTTTAATTTTTATCAATAACTAAACCAGTTTTTGGGGAATTTTGAGACCACAGCCCCATTCTATGTACTAAGTAATCTGTCAAATTTTAGTGCAAATATATTGAATATTTACGAAAAATAGTGCGAAACTGTAATAACGTTGCTGATACGTCTCATAATTTTAATTTTCATAATGTACAAATTTTAGATACAGAAAGTAATAATAAAAAAAGAGAATTTTTAGAAATGTTATATATTTATTTGCATAAAAAAAGAATAAATAGCAAACAAGACATTTTTTACCATAAAACATTTATAAACAACAGCTTAATAATCTTTATACTTAAAATTTAATTTTTAATCGATGTTTCGTTTACTTTTGATATGTATTGTATTATCAGCGAATTTTGTATAAAGGACGGATGGAAGGAGAAGTCCACACATATATTATGTATATGTTTGTATACAAATTTCCGTTGCTCACGACTCCGCTCAAATCTTGACACTAGCTTAATACCAATGAGATTTTGACTCTTCTACGATACAGAGTAGAATTAGATTATAGCTTAGTGCAAGGTGAGATTGAGTTTTTATTGTGTAATTTCTTATGTTTTACTATGTTTATTACAAGTGGATAGCTATTATTTTTGTTAAATTATTGTTTATCAGAGCCCTGAAAATGATCCTATAAAGGTGTGAGACGGTCGAAACGTTGGCAATAATAAAAAAGTACTAGCTCGAAAAGATCAAGTTTTTTCATTTTTAAAATTACCTTATACGAGCATAATTCAACTACAAATCTTAACTTTTATTACTCTCAATTAATTTGCTTGAGTAACGAGCCCACGCGTGATTCGAACTGACTAATTGTAGGTTAACATCTAAATTAATTGTAAAAGAATATTTGTAAATAAAAAATTAATTTACAATTTTCAGTCGAATATTACAGTGTTTTGATAATTCTGATCAGAGTATATTAAAGTACAGCTCTTAACCTTTAATTTGGAATAGAATTTGACCTCATGCGATACGTTTTTGATAATTTTTTAGCATTTTAAAAATTTTATTAAGAAAAATTTGATAATTTCGATCCATTCTACGATTGAATCAGCGGTGTAGAATGACTAGACTCCATAAATCGATGTTTCAGATTGAAGAAGCTATAATCACGAGGTTGCTTTTTTGTTGATTCTGATCTAATCAAAAGGGAAAATTCGTTTTTGAGCGAAACGGATATTACCACCGAGAAGGAGGTAGTCGATTAGGTTTATCGTGTTTGCGTGTATGTATAGATCCGCGCGAAACCTTCCCCATACGTCTGCAATATTTCAGACAGTTTTAAGCCAAAATCTGAAGCCAAACTTCTCACAGACTTTTACCACACTTGCGCCGAAGTTTGACAAAACCTCTTTCCTTAAACATTTACAATATTTTAGCTACACTGGAGCCAAACTTCTCGCAGACTTTGGCCACAATCAGTTGGACTTTGACGTAAGACCCGCTAAAATACTGTAAACACTCTAAATTAAAATTTTTTTTGGCTATAGATAATCGATTCACAGCGATTTATTATCGCTATTTAATCTTCGATTTTCGGGTAGGACCCATTTATAGTACATTATCCACCAAGGGAATAAAGATAGGATTCTTGCTTTAGTCTTAGGCAACAGTGAGTAAACGCAATTTACGCTCAGTATAATGAAAAATAATGGAAAGTTGTTTAAGCAAATTTAGAAATTGATTTACTTACCAAACTTTTCGTGCAAGTGCTACAAAATCCTGTTGGATACCATTTGATTTATGATGAATTTATTACTGGCTTTTCGAACCATCTCATATATGCTTTAAATAACCGTTTCATTTATTATCACATTTTTCCTTTGGAATTTCACGCAACACCCATTAAGGGGATGTCGTACCCGAACAACAATGTTGAAAACTATGTATTTTAAAAAAATGAACATCTTTTTCTCGGCAGACTTCGGCGGTTAAATCTACTCTCGAAGAACCTGCGAGGCGAGACCTCGCACATATCCATCGAGAACATAAAGCAAACACATAATTTACTGTAACACATTATATATTCTTTTTATGGCAGTGTTTCTGTAGGTAAACCGAAAATTATTTTTAGTAAGATATACACAAAAAAGTTCTTTTTCTCGGAAGGCTGCGGCGATTGATTATTGTCGCGTAGAATCTGCGAGGCGAGACACTCTCGGCGCGTCGTTCAGATTGTCTCGACTCGCAGATATCCATCGAGAACTAAAAAGCAAATACATAATTTATTGTAATAAATTTTATATTTTTTTATAGCAGTGATTGTGTAGGTCAACCGAAAATTATTTTTAGTATGATATACACAAAAAATACTTTTGCTCGGTAGGCTGTGGCGATTGATTATTCTCGTGGATAACCTGCGACGCGAGACACTCTCGGCGCGTCGTTCAGATTGTCTCGACTCGCAGATATCCATCGAGAACTAAAAAGCAAATACCTAATTTATTGCAATAAATTTTATACTCTTTTATAGCAGTGTTTGTGTAGGTAATCCGAAAATTATATGTAGTAAAATAGAAACACAAACAATTCTTTTTCTCGGGTAACCTGCGAGGCGAGACAATCTCAGCGTCGCGCCGAGCGTGTCTCGCCTCGCAGGTATCCGTCGAACAGCTATTAAATTATTACTAATTGCTGCTTCATGTTTTAGAGTTGAATTGATTTTTATTTTCTTATAATCATTTTGTTCTTATTGATATTAAATTTTAAAATTTGCAGATATAGCCAACGTTAAACTATCTGAATTGACATAAAAAAACCAACAAACTATGGTATATCAAATGAAAGTGATAAAAGTGGCAGCCGTCTTAGTATCCATCGTATTTTTCTATTTAATTTTTTGTCGTGTACTTTTGTCTGCTTTTTTAACGTTCCAACTTTTACCAATATCGTGAAATTATTTATTTGCACACCATATCTTAGGACAAAGTTCAGTTTTTACAAAATTAAATTAAATCGTTGTTGCCTGTTAACAAAGAGAGGTTATGTTTCAATTCGTATTTTTCAAATTTTAACGATATTTTATCATAAATTCAACTATTGTACTTGTTATACACTCAAAATGTATATTAAAAATATGTCTATCTCGTTTTCTAGCTGCCATTAAGTTAAATAATTGGAATTAAACATATAGTGTACTCAACATTTAGTGTCGACATAGTACAATGTATTTGAAAGTACGAGGTGCGTGCGGCAAACGCCCCGATCGTGCACGCACCTCCTATAGAATCCGTCGCCTATTCCACCAAGAATGAAATAAAACATATTTTAATAAGATGGAAACGCTTAGCATCGCCACCTACTGATGGATTTTCAAACTACGTAACTAAGCTTTTTCTAACCCTTCCATCTGCTAAATTACACATTTTTAAAAGGAATGAATATCGTTTTTATTTTTCATTTAATTTTTCGATCGATTATGTATTCCTCTAGTTTTTACTGAAAAATGATTCTAAGATAATGGAAAATGTTTCCTTTACTTTGTTTCTTGATGCTTGTAATTGCAATCTATATTTATTTCCATCGCAAATATCTAGTACCAGCTTCCCAAAGTCTTTATATCAATCGTATTTTTCAATTTAGTTCTTCGTCGTTCACTTTTGACTGTTCGTTTTAGTATTCCAACATTTACCAATATCGTGAAATTGTGCGACTGCACTGTATTTGTTAGAAATCTATCCAGTTTTTACAAAATTCAATTAAATCGTTGTTGTAACTTATGTACTTATAATTTATTTAATATACAGGTGTAATATGCAGGGGTCGGCATAGTAGGATTTAATTCAGGTATGGCATCCCCTTAAGGGGCTAAGACTGAGTTATATTTTCAAACTTCTAGAGTCTTGGGGCATACTGCTTACGAATTTGATGGCATTATTTTAAAATTACGAAACAACCATAAGCTAATCCTAAAATAAGAGTAAGCTTTAGTCGCGAAAATAAACTTTCTATAGTAACAATGTATTAATATAGTTTTCCGAGTTATTTTTCAATGTTTCCAATATATTGCCAATATTTTTCTAATAAACAATAATGCGTCTTCATTATTAATTTATAAAAAATGGAAAGAATATAAGAAAATCACTTTTAAAAGCCAATTTATACTTTCCGAAATATTTATACATATTGATCTACTACTTATATCGTAAATTCTAGTAATGATGTTAATATCTCTTAGATTATTAACAATATTATCATAAATTTATAATAATTACTATATATCTTGGAAGGACCACTACGAAATTAAAAAAAATGGTTTCTTTCTGTAGATGATCTCCAGGACCCTAATCTTACCTTCAGGTTAACGAGGCAAAATCTACTGAAAGACCTATTACGAAATCAAAATAAAAAATTTTATACCTGTAGATGATATGCAGATCACTAATGTTACCTCCAGGTCAACGGGAACATCTACTGAAACACCTATTACGAAATCAAAAAAAAATAATTTTCTTCCTGTAGAAGATGTCCAGGTCCCTACTGTTACCTCCAGGTCGACGGGGCATCATCTACTGGAAGGCCTATTACGAAAACAAAAAAAAATTGCTTCCCGTAGATGATATGCAGGTCACTAATGTTACCTCCAGGTCATCGGGACAACATCTACTGGAAGGCATAATACGAAATCAAAAAAAAAAATTTTCTTCCTGTAGATGATGTCCAGGTCCCAAATGTTACCTCCAGGTTAACGGGGCAACATCTACTGTATGGCCAATTACGAAATCAAAAAAAAAGCTTATGCCTGTAGAAGATGTCTAGGTCCCTACTGTTACCTCCAGGTCGACGGGCCATCATCTACTGAAAGAATAACTACGAAACCAAAAAAAAAATTTCTTCCTGTAGATGATGTGCAGGTCACTAATGTTACCTCCTGGTCATCGGGGCAACATTTACAGGAAGGCATAATACGAAATCAAAAACAAAATTTTATACCTGTAGAAGATGACCAGGTCCCTACTGTTACCTCCAGGTCGACGGGGCATCATCTACTGGACGGCCCATTACGAAACCAAAAAAAAATTTTCTTCCTGCAGATGATGTGCAGGTCACTAATGTTAGCTTCAGGTTAACGGGGCAACATCAACTGGAAGGCCTATTACGAAAGAAAAAAATAATTTTCTTGTAGAAGATGTCTAAGTCCCTACTGCTACCTCCAGGTCGACGAAGCGTCATCTACTGGAAGGCCTATTATGAAAGAAAAATAATTTTCCTGTAGATAATGTGCAGGTCACTAATGTTACCTCCAGGTCATCGGGACAACATCTACTGGAAGGTATAATACGAAATCAAAAAAAAAGATTTCTTCCTGTAGGAGATCTCTAGGTCCCTACTGATACCTCCAGGTAGACGAGACGTCATCAACTGGGAGGCCAATTACGAAAGAAAAAAAATTTTCCTGTAGATGATGTGCAGGTCACTAATGTTACCTCCAGGTCATCGGGAAATATCTACTGAAAGACCTATTACGAAATCAAAAAAAAAAAATTTTCATCCTGTAGAAGATATCCAGGTCCCTACTATTACCTCCAGGTCGACGGGGCATCAACTACCGGAAGGCCCATTACGAAACCAAAATAAAATTTTCTTCCTGCAGATGATGTGCAGGTCACTAATGTTAGCTTCAGGTTAACGGGGCAACATCAACTGGAAGGCCTATTACGAAAGAAAAAAATAATTTTCTTGTAGAAGATGTCTAAGTCCCTACTGCTACCTCCAGGTCGACGAAGCGTCATCTACTGGAAGGCCTATTATGAAAGAAAAATAATTTTCCTGTAGATAATGTGCAGGTCACTAATGTTACCTCCAGGTCATCGGGACAACATCTACTGGAAGGTATAATACGAAATCAAAAAAAAAGATTTCTTCCTGTAGGAGATCTCTAGGTCCCTACTGATACCTCCAGGTAGACGAGACGTCATCAACTGGGAGGCCAATTACGAAAGAAAAAAAATTTTCCTGTAGATGATGTGCAGGTCACTAATGTTACCTCCAGGTCATCGGGAAATATCTACTGAAAGACCTATTACGAAATCAAAAAAAAAAAATTTTCATCCTGTAGAAGATATCCAGGTCCCTACTATTACCTCCAGGTCGACGGGGCATCAACTACCGGAAGGCCCATTACGAAACCAAAATAAAATATTCTTCCTGTAGATGATGTGCAGGTCACTAATGTTACCTCCAAGTCAACGGGGCATCATCTACTGGAAGACCTATTAAGAAATAAAAAAAAAATTTTCTTCCCGTAGATGATGTGTAGGTCACTAATGATACTTCGAGGTTATCGGCGCAATAGTTACTGAAAAACTTATTACGAAAAAAAAAAAAAATATTCTTCCTGTAGATGATGTGCAGGTCACTAATATTACCTCCAGGTCAACGTGGCATCATCTACTAGATGGCCCATTACGAAACCAAAAAAAAATTTTCTTCCTGCAGATGATGTGCAGGTCACTAATGTTACCTCCAGGTCATTGGGGCATCATCTACTGGAAGGCCCATTACGAAAGAAAAAAAAAAGTTTTCCTGTAGATGATGTGCAGGTCCCTACTGTTACCTCCAGGTTAACGGGGCATCATCTACTGGAAAGCAGAATACGAAATCAAAAAAAAAATTTTCGTCCTGTAGAAGATGTCCAGGTCGGTAATGTTACCTCCAGGTTATCGGAGCAATATCTACTAAAAGGCCTATTACGAAATAAAAAAAAATATTGTCTTCCTGTAGATGATGTGCAGGTCACTAATATTACCTCCAGGTCAACGGGGCATCATCTACTGGAAGGCCCATTACGAAACCAAAAAAAATTTTCTTCCTGCAGATGATGTCCAGGTCGGTAATGTTACCTCCAGGTCATCGGGGCAACATCTACTGTAAGGCATAATACGAAATCAAAAACAAAATTTTATACCTGTAGATGAAATGCAGGTTACTAATGTTACCTCCAGGTCAACGGAGCATCATCTACTGGAAGGCCTATTACGGAACCAAAAAAAAAATTTTCTTCCTGTAGAAGATGTGCAGGTCTCTACTGTTACCTACAGGTCGACGGGGCATCATCTACTGGAAGGCCTAATACGAAACTAAAAAAAAATTTTCTTCCCGTAGATGATGTGTAGGTCACTAATGATACTTCGAGGTTATCGGGGCAATAGTTACTGAAAAACTTATTACGAAAAAAAAAAAAAATATTCTTCCTGTAGATGATGTGCAGGTCACTAATATTACCTCCAGGTCAACGTGGCATCATCTACTAGATGGCCCATTACGAAACCAAAAAAAAATTTTCTTCCTGCAGATGATGTGCAGGTCACTAATGTTACCTCCAGGTCATTGGGGCATCATCTACTGGAAGGCCCATTACGAAAGAAAAAAAAAAGTTTTCCTGTAGATGATGTGCAGGTCCCTACTGTTACCTCCAGGTCAACGGGGCATCATCTACTGGAAAGCATAATACGAAATCAAAAAAAAAATTTTCTTCCTGTAGAAGATGTCCAGGTCGTAAATGTTACCTCGAGGTTATCGGGGCAATATCTACTGAAAGACCTATTACGAAATAAAAAAATAATGTTCTTTTTGTAGATGATGTGCAGGCCCTACTGTTACCTCCAGGTCGAAGGAGCATAATCTACTGGAAGGCCTATTACGAAACCTTTTGCGAAAAAAAAATTTTCTTCCCGTAGATGATGTGCAGGTCACTAATTATTCCTCGAGGTTATCGGGGCAATATCTACTGAAACACCTATTACGAAATAAAAAAAAAAATTTTCTTCCTGTAGAAGATGTCCAGGTCCCTACGGTTACCTCCAAGTCGACGGGTCATCATCTACCGGAAGGCCCATTAAGAAACCAAAAAAAAATTTTCTTCCTGCAGATGATGTGCAGGTCACTAATGTTACCTCCAGGTTAACAGGGCAACATCTACTTAAAGGACAATTACGAAATAAAGAAAAAATGTTCTTCCTGTAGAAGATGTCCAGGTCGGTAATGTTACCTCCAGGTCATTGG
>CM047425.1:66975483-67077659 GCA_026168455.1 Theocolax elegans
GTTCTCTCTCTCTCTCTCTCACTAGTCTCTCCCACCGTCTCCTTCTCTCGCCCGATTCTTCTCTTTGCTTCTCCTTCTTATCTTCGCGGAATTGCGCTCGTCTGAGATTCGAACAGTACTGCCGGTGCGCCGAGCACACCGGTATTTTCACGCGTTCGCGCGTGCGCGTCACGCGGCTCAAACGGTAAGTCCACGCGATGGGTACTATTTTCGTCTTGCGTGGGCCGTTTACCGTCACAATATATATATATATATATATATATATATATATATATATTTGTAAATAACAGTTGGTAAAAAAAATAATAAGTGCTTATATAATGTTTGTAACGCGATATAAAACGCGGTGAAATTGGAAACTTAGAAGGTTCAATTTTAACTTAGAGAGTTGACTGTTGACTGACTTTTCGGTGCATTTTTTTTCGACTCATCACCTTGGAGACGCTATTTTCCAATCCCTACTCTTGCATGAGAGGATAAGAGGGGTGAAAGAAACATGCCTTTTACGAAAAGTTAATTTTCTGATTGGTTTATGTAAGGCTCAAGGGCGGTCTTGATTTTTGTTCGGAGGGCGTGATTTAATTTTCCGTCAGTAATTTTAGTTTTTGAAAATTTAATAAGATGGAGTAACCTGTCCTATTAATGCGTTTTATACAAATGTTAAACTTAAAATTAAATAAAAGTACAAATAATTCCTTTGACATGTTTAACTTACATTATTTTACTATAAAAATATCGGTAAAACTTATAATAAGGAATAATTAAATTCATTTAACCTTCTGGCTGCGAGAAAATTTTAGTACTAAACGACCTTTTATAAAATGCAAAATGTATACATGAGATCATTGGATATTTCACGTAGAGTCCCCAACCTGACTGCTGGTCGATAAATCGACCACCCCCGCAGGCAACGTAAAGTACATTGTAAAATTTTTTTCTCATTTTGCAGGAAAACTTGTGACAGAAATCGTCACACAATCTATTCACGATGAATAGAGTAATTAAATTCGCGAATTGTAAGTCGTCGGAGCCTTTCGTATGTCAAGGCCAACCGTCGACACTTGTTTACTTCTCTACGAGTGTACAATTACGCGCGCGACAATACGTAGGGATGGGAGCGCGAAAGAGTGTGTGAGTTTCCCCACTCCCATCCCTTTTTCGGGAAATTAGGCGATCGCCTAGTTAGTGGGTAATGATCCGTCGATCGGGACGGATTATTATATTGTCTGGACGTTCCGTACTGCTCGTGAGTGCCGAGAGTGCGCCCCACCCCCTCCTGCATTAAGCTCTGTGAACGGTTGTTCCGGAGCAGAGCTAGGTGCGGAGACCCGGGTGGACCGAACGCGTGTCCGTATAGTTTTGGTGTGCGTTTGTGTGTGTGTGTGAACAAAAGGACGGGGGTCGTGCGCGGGTGATACCGCGGATCGCGATTCGCTCGCCGCGGCAAGGGCCGCCTTCACCACCTCAACCACCGGTCGTCCCCTTTGTCAAGGAGGTCGACCAGTCGCCGAGGATCGGCTGGGCCATCCCCGAGGAGCGTCACCGGTAAGTGACCATTACTATCGTGACCCTCCCCCTCCCTTGTGTGTGTGTGTACCACGGGAGTGTGTTCGAGTACAACGGTACTCGAACAGCGGTTCCCGGGATTGAAACCTGTCGCAGGCGAGGATCTCGATTCGGCAGGTTTCCCGGGACTTCCGCCCGCGCGAATAACTTTGTCGCGGCACACGGCCCGAATGGCCATTTGTTACTTAAATTAGTTTAATAAATGTTTTATACTTTTATTTTAATTATTTGAGTATTCATTGTGTTCTCCCCGCTCCCGCCGACATCCTTTAATTTATATAAATCGCGTCGAGGCAAGGAGGATTGCCCGAATCCTCCACACCGATCGTCCCAGCGAACTCGCGTTCCTGGCGACAGCCCGCAGTTCGGATAAATAAAATAATTGTGTGCGCGGTATTGGGCAACGCGGCCCAACGGTTTTTATTAATTACGTTAATTAATTAATTTAATCGGGTACGCGAATACCACGTCACAAATGGCGACCGTGACAGGACGTTCGGTTTCGCCCTCACCGAATTTAAATTAAAGTGTATAGTTGTCGGCCATATTTTCGCGCGCGAGCAGTGTCGCGGCGAAACGGAGCGGGTAAAGAGAGAGAGAGAGAGAGAGAGTGAGTTGTACAAGTTAGAGTGAGAGAGAGAGAGCGCGCGAGAGACGGCGTGTGAGACGCGTCTCTATACCGGAGTATTCCCCCTCTTGCTCGGGTATCCGAGGAGAGGTATACACCGGTATATCGAGAGAGAGTTCGCGCGCGACCGTGTTTAGCCGGAAGCGCCCGATCTCACCGAGATCGGTCTCTCTCGATCGCAAGCTTGACGGGAGATCTTTGTTAGCTTGTATGGGAGCGGCAAAGTAGGGAGAGAGTAGCTTGCGCCGCGGATCGCGGGCAGCGAGAATCCCCCCCGAATAGCGCAGAGGAAAGACTTCGCGAGAGCCGATCATCATCGGCTCTCTCCGATTGCGCCCGCGAGTGGGAGTGAGAGAGAGAATCCCTAGTCGCGGGGAATCGGAGTTAGGTGCTAGGCGGGCTATACGGTGTGTGTGAGAGAGAGATAGCGCGATCGCCTAGCCCTTTCGCGTATTAAGTCTTTGCAGTTGGTTTCGCCGAGAGAAACCACTGCGGCGAATTATTTTATTCCAATCTAATAAAATAAATTCGTTCCCCTGTTTAATCTATTTTATTATTGGTGTGAGAGTGTTTAAAATAGATTCTTTCGGGAGAGGTAGCTGCCCCACCCCTCCTCCCTTTTAAAGAAAATTTTAAAATTATAATATTTGTTTTCTTTTTATACGGGACGCGGCGAAATTTTAATTGGTTTTTTTTTTAGTTCGAGAGCGCAGTATTTTTATTTTGCTCTTCTCCCCTCCCTGACCCACATATATTATAATATTAGTAATTTTAATTTAATAATTGTGTTTATTATTTATTACTATTTATATTTATAATATATGTTATATCATTTTATTTGTGTGTGAATAAAATATACTTTACAACTATTGTTAATTATTTAGACTTGTTGCAAGTTAAATAATTAACATTAAGTAACTTTGTGTGAATCAGCCGCAAAGTTACAATAGTTGTAATATTAATTATTTAAACTCGTGTGTGAGTAAAATAATTAAAATTATATTTATTGCGATTATCTGACAGTGATTATTCAATTTAATATTTTGTATTTATTGAGTGTTACTGTTCATGATATTTGTAACATATTTTTGTAAATTTTTGAGTGTGAGAAAATTTTTTTTTATAACTCGTGTTAGTTGTTTAGACTTGTTGCAAGTTAAACAATTAATGTTAAGTATCTTTGTGTGATTGTTCCGCAAAGATACGAGAGTTGTAAAATATAATTATTTAGACTCGAGAGTGAGTTAAATAATTGAATTTTTTTGCATGTATTTCAATGATCGGCATTTAACCTAATATTTCGTATTCGTTATTTGCTGTGAAATTTTAATATATGTTAAAAACTTTCTTTTCTCTTTTTGTGTGTTTAAATTATATCTCCACACATTTTTGCCAATTATTTAGACTTGTTTGTTAGTTAAATAATTGGTTATAATTTTTTTTTTGGTGTGTTTGAGTATATTAATTCGGTGTATAAATTTAATTGTTTAGACTTGTTGGCAAGTTAAATAATTAAATTTTCATTTCCTTTTCGTTCAATTTATTTAGAAAAGGAAATATAAATTATTTCAACTTGGTAGCAACATAAATTATTTATTTAGTCCTTCTTAGGATAAAATAAATATATATCGCTGAAAAATTGTCGTTTGGGACGACAATTAGTGAAATAATTATTTTGTTGCAAACCTACCGTTGAAATAATTTAATTAAATTTGTGTTTATTGTGTAGTGTAAATTATAAAGGAAATTTTTTTTTGTTGTTTTGGGCTTGGAAAAGCAAAATAATAAATAGTGTCTTGGTGTGTGTGAATCACAAGACACTGTATTTATCTTTATATTTATTTTAAAATTAATTATTTAGGCTCGTTAGTGAGATAAATAATTTAATTTTTTTCTTTGTCTTTTCTTCCTTTATAATTTGTTGTTCTGTATTTATTAATAGATTGAAACTTTAATTATTTCATTTTCCATAACAAAATAAATTCTTTTCGCCAGTAAGGAATCTTTTGGATTATAACTGGTGAGAGGGATATTTGGGAAATCGTTAAATTTACCATTACTGGTAAATTACCGACGATATTGAAATAATTTAAAGATTTCTTTTTGTTAATAATTAATTATTTTTGCTTGCAGAAGCAATTGTATAGAGTCTTGGTGCGTGTGAGTCACAAGACATTATTATAAACATTAATTATTTAGACTTATGAGCAAGTTAAATAATTAATTTTAATTTGGTGCAAGTGTTAAGTGTGTGATTTGTCACAACTTTAACCAACAAAATATAATTATTTTGTCCTTCTAAGGACGAAATAAATTCCTTGTAAAGAAAATCTTTTGGATTTTAATTAAGTGAATTAATTTTGTTGGTACACTAGTCGGTGCATTTTACAATTTATTGTAATTAAACCGACACCAATTTTTTTTTTACTCGTTGGGAGTAATAATTATTTTATTGTGGTGAGTCCAATAAAATAATTTCCAATTGAAAATTGGATACTTCCGAAGTATTTGAAACACTAGGGATTTCATCTGAAATCCCGGTTGAGAGTACTTCTCCCGACGTAACACGTCGTCTGCTATAAGCCCGAATGGCCCAGCTTATGCGTGAATCACGCATAGCTAGGGATATTCGTCGGGAAACGAAGAAGCTTCCGATTGAGGCAGTGTATGCCCAATTGGAGCATCTGAGTTTAAACGCAAATGGCGAAGAGGCGGAGTGCCGCGAACGCCTTTTGCGTCACCGGATAAGATGTGAGACATTAATCTGGAAATACCATGGTTCACCTGAATACGATGAGAAGTGTAAAGGGCAGAGCCTGCACATAAACCTCTAGTATGTCAGGAACTGTGGGAAATTAGGAAAACACCTCGGTGTCCAGGAAAGGGAGTGTGGTCCCATCAGGAACGGAAGTTTCCTGCGAGTCCGAAATGTCGGATCGCGAAAGGGTTGCTAGTGACAGAGCACCTATCCCTGAAGAAGATGGAGCTCTGTCACCAAGTGGTCTGTCTAGAAACTCGCCATGAGTACTGCACAAAGCCCGAGGTTGGCATCAACAGGTGCTATACCTAAACGGTTTGGTGAGGTACTGGGAGCAACATGACCACGACTGCAATCCCTTATGTTCCTGTTTCGGTGGCTGCAACCTCGTGCACAACCACTACGTCGACGGTTACGACCGTGACGACTGCTCAACTCGGAGGTTTTTATGCACCCGCACATTACCTCCCAATTGAAGAGCAGAGAAACAGCGGACATCTTGGCACTAGAGAGAGTGAAGTGCCAACACAACATTTTGACTTGGGTTCGCAGACGGAAGCCGACCGTCGTACGTCACGAGGATACACCTCTAGACAATACGACAACAGGCAACCTGAAGCTAATACAACCGAACGTCAATTTAATTAGAAAGGAAATATAATTATTTCAACTTGGTAGCAACATAAATTATTTATTTAGTCCTTCTTAGGATAAAATAAATATATATCGCTGAAAAAATTGTCGTTTGGGACGACAATTAGTGAAATAATTATTTTGTTGCAAACCTACCGTTGAAATAATTTAATTAAATTTGTGTTTATTGTGTAGTGTAATTATAAAGGAAATTTTTTTTTTTGTTGTTTTGGGCTTGGAAAAGCAAAATAATAAATAGTGTCTTGGTGTGTGTGAATCACAAGACACTGTATTTATCTTTATATTTATTTTAAAATTAATTATTTAGGCTCGTTAGTGAGATAAATAATTTAATTTTTTTCTTTGTCTTTTCTTCCTTTATAATTTGTTGTTCTGTATTTATTAATAGATTGAAACTTTAATTATTTCATTTTCCATAACAAAATAAATTCTTTTCGCCAGTAAGGAATCTTTTGGATTATAACTGGTGAGAGGGATATTTTGGGAAATCGTTAAATTTACCATTACTGGTAAATTACCGACGATATTGAAATAATTTAAAGATTTCTTTTTGTTAATAATTAATTATTTTTGCTTGCAGAAGCAATTGTATAGAGTCTTGGTGCGTGTGAGTCACAAGACATTATTATAAACATTAATTATTTAGACTTATGAGCAAGTTAAATAATTAATTTTAATTTGGTGCAAGTGTTAAGTGTGTGATTTGTCACAACTTTAACCAACAAAATATAATTATTTTGTCCTTCTAAGGACGAAATAAATTCCTTGTAAAGAAAATCTTTTGGATTTTAATTAAGTGAATTAATTTTGTTGGTACACTAGTCGGTGCATTTTTACAATTTATTGTAATTAAACCGACACCAAATTTTTTTTTTTTACTCGTTGGGAGTAATAATTATTTTATTGTGGTGAGTCCAATAAAATAATTTCCAATTGAAAATTGGATACTTCCGAAGTATTTGAAACACTAGGGATTTCATCTGAAATCCCGGTTGAGAGTACTTCTCCCGACGTAACACGTCGGCTGCTATGAAGCCCGAATGGCCCAGCTTATGCGTGAATCACGCATAGCTAGGGATATTCGTCGGGAAACGAAGAAGCTTCCGATTGAGGCAGTGTATGCCCAATTGGAGCATCTGAGTTTAAACGCAAATGGCGAAGAGGCGGAGTGCCGCGAACGCCTTTTGCGTCACCGGATAAGATGTGTAGACATTAATCTGGAAATACCATGGTTCCCTGAATACGATGAGAATGTAAGGGCAGAGCCTGCACATAAACCTCTAGTATGTCAGGAACTGTGGGAAATTAGGAAACCTCGTTCCAGGAAAGGGAGTGTGGTCCCATCAGGAACGGAAGTTTCCTGCGAGTCCGAAATGTCGGATCGCGAAAGGGTTGCTAGTGACAGAGCACCTATCCCTGAAGAAGATGGAGCTCTGTCACCAAGTGGTCTGTCCAGAAACTCGCCATTGAGTACTGCACAAAGCCCGAGGTTGGCACCAACAGGTGCTATACCTAAACGGTTTGGTGAGGTACTGGGAGCAAACATGACCACGACTGCAATCCCTTATGTTCCTGTTTCGGTGGCTGCAACCTCGTGCACAACCACTACGTCGACGGTTACGACCGTGACGACTGCTCAACTCGGAGGTTTTTATGCACCCGCACATTACCTCCCAATTGAAGAGCAGAGAAACAGCGGACATCTTGGCACTAGAGAGAGTGAAGTGCCAACACAACACTTTGACTTGGGTTCGCAGACGGAAGCCGACCGTCGTACGTCACGAGGATACACCTCTAGACAATACGACAACAGGCAACCTGAAGCTAATACAACCGAACGTCAATTTGTTGATGATAGGAATGGATATGACCTTCCTAATGACGTCAGTGTTCAATCTTACGAAAAACCGAGGTTTGAACAGAGACGTCGTCAGACCTCTTCTAAGACTTGTGAAGGACAAGATAGAAGAGAGAGGCGTGAGTACACGACTCCAAACGGAAAGTCACGATACCATCGTTCTGTGAGTAGAGCCTCAAGCAACGATGAACGTCGTGAAAGCTGTACGGAGAGACGTACTCATAAACGTCAGTCCAACCATAAACTCGACGACCGAGCACAGCCGGAAATTTCGGAGCAAGGTCACAGAGAGAGGTCGGACAGACGTAGAGAAACGCCTCGAGAGAAACGTGCGGTGGCCACTTGCGATCAGTGCACTCAGACGGATTCGTCCGATGGGTATCAGTCTGATCGCGAACCTGCTCGTAGGAGATCCGATTCTCGTAGGGCGGCTGAAGGCCGACAAGAGAATAGGAATCCTTCTACCAGCAGGCGTAGGAGTTCCCGGACGGATAATAGAGACGACCGTCGGGAAAGAGAGTCCTACGAAGCCAGGCCAAGGTATCGTGAAGACGATAACCGAACGCACGATCGGACAGGGTGCGCACGAGAGCTGCGTATCTGGAACATGTCCTTTGATGGTGAGACCAAAAAGGACGCGGAAGAATTTCTGAACCGTTTGCACGACTTCAGAAATGACAACGAGTTCTCAGATCGCAGGATGTTTAGTGCCCTGCCCAATGTGTTCTCAAAATCAGCACTGTTCTGGTATAGAACAGTTCAGCCATCTCTTCGAGATTGGCGTGATTTTGAAATCGAGTTCCTAAATGAGTATGGCCGTATAATAAATGACGAAGATTTACTCATGGAACTTCGATCAAGAACACAAAATGAGGGAGAAAAGGCTACGACGTTCTTGAACTGTTTCAGAGCGATTGTAAATAAATTTAAATGCCCTCCCTCATTAGAACAACAAGTGAAGATGGCCTACTCGCAGATGAGGCCAGATTACCGTAGGTACATACCAGTACGACAAATCAGGAATTTCTCTGATTTGACAAGCTACGGTAAAGAGTACGAGCAGCATTTAACATGGGACACGAAATTTTCCAGTTCCAACGTTAAACGCGAGAAGCTCGTACCAGAAGCTTTTCCGAAACAGAGTGGTGCAGCACGAGTTTCGGGTAAAGTGGCGACTGTTACCGAAAAGAGTAAGGATGAGTCTTCTCATTCGGATAAACAGTCGTCTAAGAAAACTATTAAGAAGAAGAGCAAGAAAAGTGCGAAAAACTCGCCAAACTCTTCTTCGAGCGAATACGAAGCAGCCGGTGTGTACGGTACTTCCAACGTCGCTAATAGTTTTCAGAAACGATACGGCAAATCGAATAATGGAGTGAGTGCCCCCAATTCGAAATCCGTATCGTACGTGCCTGTTTCTCAACAGTCACCTGGGCAACAAAAACAGAGCTCGGGCAAAAGAGAAAGACGTGTTTTGACGAATTCTCAACTGCCCCAGCAAAATGCTTTTGTCCCACAAATGGCACAAAACCTGGTGAGGTATGTGCAACCACAGGCGACGGCAGTAAATCCAACGAACCTGAGCACCAACTTTGTCGGCGTGTGTTTCACATGCCAAAAAGTCGGTCATAGGTCGTCGGATTGCCCGAGCCGAACATGCTACCGATGCGGAAACATTGGGCACTCCGCTGAGCAGTGCTCTACCGAATTGGTAGCAAAGGAGTGCCAGCTGTGTGGAACTAGTGGCGTTACACTCCAAACATGTCCTAACTGCGTCAGGTTCCTACAAAACGTGGGAAACCTGAACGCAGGGCACCCGAGCTGCCCCGGGCGCCCTGCACTGCAGTAAGTAAACCGCATGGTTTACAAGGGCAAGAGTTTAAGGTTGGAGAACCCTCTAAACTCTTTAAGAAGTCTAGCAAATCATTTGCTGACTTCTCTAAAGTCCTTAACGGAGATCAAATTCCCTCTCAGACCGAAGTTGGTGTTGAAAGTAAGTCTGAGTGTAAGGATCCTAAACGTTCTGGGGATTCGACAGATGGAAAAGTTCTTAGAACACAACCTGTCAATCCCACGCGAGCTTTGCAAGGTAAAACAGAACAAGGAACCTTATTAGACCAACAAAAGCGTGAGGCTAAAGATTGGTCTAAGGAACTCCAAAGGCAAATATACTCTGATAGCAGAGATATTATTGGTAAAGAAAGCGTAAAGAGATCGTTATCTCAGCCGCTTAGCACCATCGGAGTGAACGACCTTGGTTGTTGCTCATCGTCACCCCGTTGTGACACACCTAGTAATGAGGACAAGAAGCCCTTGGTGGAGAAGGAAATTGTCCTCAACAACGAGCCCTTGGTGGAGAAGGTAGTTGTCGATGGTGTGCATAACATGAACCGTACAAGCTCGTTGCCGAGAAGTACAGTTCAGGGGGGGCAGATGCCGTACCAAGTACGTCTAAAATGACGCACACGGCATCGACTCCTAACGACGATAGTCAAACCGATCAGATAATTGCTGGAATCCAATCGGATAACCGGCTATTCTTTTTGGTACGACTCGGTGGAAAGGACTTTAAAGCACTTTTCTATCCTGGCGCCATGGTCTCTCTTGTACGATCAGATGTTGTCGAACAGTACAAGTTTAAATGGAGACCTGTCAAGGTTATCGTGAAAGGTGTGGCTGGACCAGCTCTTAAAGTCCTTGGCCTAATTGACATCCTATTCTGTGTAGAAGGCCTTGATGGCAATATCCAACTGAGAATTGTAGAGAATATTGAGCATTCCATCATTCTCGGTATGGATTTTCTACAACATTGGAATATGGAAGTCAAATTAGGCGAAGCTATTTGGCGTATTGGCGAGAGTGATTGGAGACACTTCGTCAGAGATACATCTCATGACATCGATTCGAGGATTTCCGCTGAATGTGCTGGTATAATTGAGATACAGGACGACCAGCGGAAACAAGTCAAAGAGTTAGTTGAAAGCCTACTCTTGCCCTCGGGAGACGTCCACGGCTTTACGACGTTAACGGAGCACCACATAGAGGTTGAGCCTGGTGCAAGACCGGTTCGTCATAAGCCAAGACGTATGTCTCCCAAGGTCCTCGAATTTGCCCAGAGTGAGGTCAAAAAGATGTTTGACAAGGGCATTATTGAACCGAGTGCGAGTGATTGGTCAGCTGCTCCGGTCATCGTCCGCAAGGACGAAGGAAGTTATCGCTTCTGTATCGATTTTCGAGACCTTAATGCAGTCACAAAACGTGATTCTTATCCAATTCCTAATATGGATACCATATTGGATAAGCTGCATAATGCGAGGTATATATCGAAAATTGATCTTAAGAAAGCGTACTTCCAAATATTAATGGCCGAGGCGAGCCGGCATTATACTGCATTTGCTGTACCAGGGTCGGGGCTGTGGCAGTTCACGAGAATGCCTTTTGGCCTCATGAATGCTCCTATGACCTTTGCACGGCTTATAGATGCAATTTTCGGGCCTAAGGTGGAACCTCATGTGTTTGGTTATTTAGACGACTTGATCGTCATTACCGAAACTTTTGAGGACCATCTGAAATGGCTCGAATACGTACTAAGGACGTTGAATGACGCTGGACTCGAAGTGAATCGAGAGAAGTGTGAGTTCTGTTGTTCCAGCGTAACGTTCCTTGGGTACAAATTGGACGCGAACGGCTTGAGGCCTGACGAGGAACGAGTCGCTCCAGTCCTTAATTACCCTACTCCTCGTAATGTCAAACAGCTGAGATCCTTTCTCGGGATGGTAGGCTGGTACTCTCGATTCATTAATCGAGAAGCTGACATTAAAGCTCCCCTTACCAAGTTGCTGCGTAAAGACCAGGCTTGGGATTGGGGCGAGGAGCAGGAGGAGGCGTTCTGTCAGCTTAGAGTTGCGTTAGCTGAAGCGCCTGTACTAGCCCGTCCAGACTTTTCTAAGCCATTTACCGTCCAAAGTGACGCTAGTGACTTAGCGATAGGTGCGGTGTTGACGCAACTGGACGACGAGGGATTCGAGCATCCGATTGTCTACGTCAGCCGATTATTAAATCGCGCTGAACGTAACTACATGACAACGGAAAAAGAATGCTTGGCCCTCATATGGGCTATTAAGAGATTGAGACCATATATTGAGGCCTATCGATTCACGGCTGTGACCGACCATAGTGCTCTCAAATGGCTCAAAAATCTCAGAGAGCCGTCGGGTAGGTTGGCACGATGGATACTTGAAATGCAGCAATGGGACTTTGAAATAGTGCATAAGAAAGGAGCCTTGCACTATGTCCCGGACGCGCTTTCTCGTGCCGTCAATCCAGACCCCGACGAAGAAGAGATTGCCTCGTTCGAAGTAATTACAGACCCATGGTATATTGCTAGGTTAAACGATGTACGCTCATGCCCTCAGAAATTTCCGGAGTGGAAAATTGAGGATGATATGCTATATCGTTTTACAAGTGATAAACTCTTGGACTCTGTAACAGAACGAGAAGAAGGCTGGCGCCTTGTTCTACCCTTAGAGCAGAGGAACCGAGTCTTAGTAGATTCTCATTTCCACCCATCCATGGGTCATATGGGAGTCGAAAAGACTTACGAACGTGTTGCGAGAGACTATTATTGGCCAGGTATCTACCACGATACCCGCCAATTTGTTTTACAGTGTCTGATCTGTCAGAGCTATAAGACGTCTCAAGCAGGTCCTCAAGGCTTGATGGGTAAACGTAACATTGAGAGACCCTGGGCTGTTGTGGCAGCAGACGTAATGGAGCTTCCACGTAGTAAAAGTCAATACAAATACATCATAGTATTTCAAGACTTGTTTACAAGGTGGATAGAGCTCAAACCATTACGTACGGCGACCGGTAAGTCGGTGTCGAAAGCATTCGAGGAACTCGTAGTCTTCCGTTGGGAAACGCCAGATTTCCTAATAACGGATAATGGGACGGAGTTCATCAACGGCATCATGTCGCGAATGCTGGAGGAGTATGGCATAAAACATGTCAGAACCCCTCCTTACCGACCACAAGCCAACCCAGTGGAGAGAACAAATAGAACGTTAAAAACGATGATTGCGACGTTTGTGGATTCGGATCATCGTGGGTGGGACACACATTTGCACGAATTTCGTCATGCAATAAATACGCCAATGCAGTCGAGTACCAAAGTCTCACCCGCGTTCTTAAACTTCGGGCGTCATCCACAACCTGTGAAGAGTCTCCGCAGGGAAGTGGAAAAACGGGAATTTAAGATCCTGGACAATCCCGAAGTATGGCTAGATCGTCTTAAAAGACTTGATGCTCTACGCGACTTGGTCAAGAAATACATTGACGAGGAGCAAAGACGTCAAGAAAAGACCTACAATAGAAACAGACGTATTGCCTCGTTTCAGGTCGGAGATCTAGTCATGAGGAAGTGCCGAACGCTTTCCCAAGGTGCGAAGGGCATATCTACTAAGCTTGCACCAAAGTATGACGGACCCTTCGAAGTTAAAGAAGTACTATCTCCAGTAATTCTGAGACTAGAAGAGTCCGGTCGGAAACGGACCGAGGTACACATATCTGATGTAAAAAGATATGTACCACCTCGGGTTGTCAAGTAAAGCAGTAAGGGTTGCGTATCGGTTTGCATGAGAACAGTTATCGAAGGTTGGGCCTGGTAACTGTATGCCATGCATTGAGAGAGTGATATTTGAGAATACTTGTGTGTGAGTGAATGGGCAATCCTCCCTTATTCGTAATTTACCTTTAATTATGACTAATTAACCTTTTGTTTTCTTTCAGCTCCCCGATGGACCAGAACCGAGACCTGGGGGCAGGAGACGGTGTTGATCCATCGTCGCCTCCGATCATTCTGCTGGGGGAAGACACTCCGACGTCGGGTGTTGCCGAAGAGGTCGTCGGAGTGGCCTCCGACTGTCTCGAGGTGCTCGTTGATGACCCACTCGCTGGATGTGACCAGTCCGTGCGGGAAATCGACGAAGTACTTATCGAGATGGAAGGACCATCCCGAACCTCGACGGTTGATATCCCGTCATCGGGTGATACGACCCAGGTGGAGCAGATGAAGGTGGACGTACCTGCGGTGTTAGCATTGGGGTCGTCCATCAATATCTGCTGCGCCGACTACGTAGAAGATCTACGCGAGGCAGAACGGGAGCGGCAAAAGGCCGCCGCCGATAATCGCCCACGCCGCAAGAAGAAGAAGAGCAGCGGCAGACGGCAGTTGACGATGGATGACTATGAGTCAGGAGTCCCAGCCAACCCCCAAGTGACGGAGAGTCCGTGCTTGAGGGCGGGAGCTGTGTCCGTCATAGTCCCATCAACCGCAGGGGAACTCGATGTTGGGGTCGAGACCCTGACGGAACAAGCCAAGGCTGGGCCATCGTCATCCGGCCCAGTCATTACTAGGGGGATCGTCCTCCGTCGATTGGTTCCTCTACCTTTCGATAGGTCGGTAGATCCGCCTAAAATGGCTTGTTTTAACTGCTGGGCGATGGACCACAGCCACCGGGAGTGCGCGGCTCCGCAAACGATACACTGCTTCAATTGCGGCCGCCGAGGGGTGGCAGTGAGTGAGTGTCCAAGATGCTCTCGATCCTATGCCATCTGGATCCAAGAGCGGGGATACTCGCCGTTCTCGACGGTTGCTTCCCAGGTTTCGGTTGCCAAGGTCCCTGCACCTCAGCAGAGATCGAAGCGGTCGAAGCAACGGGACAGCCAGAACGAGTCCAAGAAGCGGCGGAAGGAGACGCCCACCCGCAGGGAGGGACCCAAGAAGGGCTCGTTTGTGAAGCCTTCTGGGCCCAAGCCCTCCTATGCGGAAGTGGTGGTGGGTCGCCGAGTAGAAGAGGCGACTCGCCGCCAGGCTGCTGCCTTTGGCTTAGACAGCACAGGGCCCTTCGAACAGGTGAAGGTTGCCCTCAGTGCTGTCGTCCAAGCTAAGGCAGACCAGAAGTTGAGGGAGTACCAGGAGAATCAAACTACTCCCTCAGCCAACCAGTCAGCAGCCGACTCACCACGGCAGGGACGAGAAGAGAGCGGCGCTCAGCCAGTCCCTGCCCAACCACCAGTCGGGGAGGAAGGTATGGACACCCCGTCCCCAAAACCTCGTAAGAAGCAGTCACCGAAGGCTGGGCCTAGTGGCTTGCGACGACCCAACCCGATGGACGTTGACGCCTCTACGAGCGTGGTTAAACCACCTCGCAAGCCGACACAGAAACGGGGGGTTGGGTCCGAACACCGTACTGTCCAAGAAGTACGGGCTTCATCGGCTGGGTCACCGGCGACGGCCGACCAATCCAGAAACGAGACGGACATTCTCAGGGAATGTCGTCTGTTGCTGGAGGCCGCCGCCAACCTCCCTTCCGACATTGCACGAGAGATAGGGCAGGAGGTGGTCCGGATCCTTAGGGATCGTATTCCTTCCCGACATTAAGAAGAGAAACGTACAGCGCGCAGTCGTGGATAGATTGTGCCTTTCTTCGACTCGGCCTTCCCGAGGGAAGTGGAGTCTAGGGGGGGGCTTTGTGACAGAAATCGTCACACAATCTATTCACGATGAATAGAGTAATTAAATTCGCGAATTGTAAGTCGTCGGAGCCTTTCGTATGTCAAGGCCAACCGTCGACACTTGTTTACTTCTCTACGAGTGTACAATTACGCGCGCGACAATACGTAGGGATGGGAGCGCGAAAGAGTGTGTGAGTTTCCCTACTCCCATCCCTTTTTCGGGAAATTAGGCGATCGCCTAGTTAGTGGGTAATGATCCGTCGATCGGGACGGATTATTATAAATTCTGGACGTTCCGTACTGCTCGTGAGTGCCGAGAGTGCGCCCCACCCCCTCCTGCATTAAGCTCTGTGAACGGTTGTTCCGGAGCAGAGCTAGGTGCGGAGACCCGGGTGGACCGAACGCGTGTCCGTATAGTTTTGGTGTGCGTTTGTGTGTGTGTGTGAACAAAAGGACGGGGTCGTGCGCGGGTGATACCGCGGATCGCGATTCGCTCGCCGCGGCAAGGGCCGCCTTCACCACCTCAACCACCGGTCGTCCCCTTTGTCAAGGAGGTCGACCAGTCGCCGAGGATCGGCTGGGCCATCCCCGAGGAGCGTCACCGGTAAGTGACCATTTACTATCGTGACCCTCCCCCTCCCTTGTGTGTGTGTGTACCACGGGAGTGTGTTCGAGTACAACGGTACTCGAACAGCGGTTCCCGGGATTGAAACCTGTCGCAGGCGAGGATCTCGATCCGGCAGGTTTCCCGGGACTTCCGCCCGCGCGAAATAACTTTGTCGCGGCACACGGCCCGAATGGCCATTTGTTACTTAAATTAGTTTAATAAATGTTTTATACTTTTATTTTAATTATTTGAGTATTCATTGTGTTCTCCCCGCTCCCGCCGACATCCTTTAATTTATATAAATCGCGTCGAGGCAAGGAGGATTGCCCGAATCCTCCACACCGATCGTCCCAGCGAACTCGCGTTCCTGGCGACAGCCCGCAGTTCGGATAAATAAAATAATTGTGTGCGCGGTATTGGGCAACGCGGCCCAACGGTTTTTATTAATTACGTTAATTAATTA
The DNA here is from genome assembly GCA_026168455.1 of Theocolax elegans. Classification (NCBI taxonomy): domain Eukaryota; kingdom Metazoa; phylum Arthropoda; class Insecta; order Hymenoptera; family Cerocephalidae; genus Theocolax; species Theocolax elegans. Next base: position 66,991,530 of record CM047425.1, read on the forward strand.
ATTTAATCGGGTACGCGAATACCACGTCACAAACTCTAGAGGGTATTTATATGTAATTTCTCGCACTGAACATGAAAAAAATAGTAAAAAAATCCTAGAGATACTCTTGACCTTGAAAATCTATTTTTCAAGATCAAATTTTTTTTTTGCATAGATAGAATTTTTTGAAGATTTTCGTCCATATTGTCATGGACTGAATAAAAAAAATTCTGAAAAAAATAGCTGAGGTATCATTGATCTTAAAAAGTTACATTCAAGGTCGCATTCACTTCTAAAACGAGTGCAACAAACATCTGCTACTTTTGTCAAGATGTCAAGAAATATTCTGACATTCGCTCTTACAAGGAGAGGTCACACCCTCTGGAAAACGGATTCTTACCAAACTCTAGGATATAATTTCTACTATAAAATCATGCAGAAAGCCGGAGTTTTAATGTCCAATGGCCATTTTTACGATAGATATAAGCAAATAATGAAAAATCTCACCAAAAAACCGTTGAGTTTGAACGCTTATAACTCAGAAACAATTAAAGATGTACGTATAAACTAAATTTTGAAAGAAAGCTCTGATCGAGTAGATACGTTTCAAAAAAAAAAGGAAGCTCAAATATTTTAATATGGTCAAAAGTTATGGGAGAAATAAGAATTAGCCAAAATTTTATCCAAAATTTAAAGTTACAATTTAATGATTTTTTTAGCCCAAAATTTCGTCTAATTCTTATTTCTCCCATAACTTTTGACCATATTAAAATATTTGAGCTTCCTTTTTTTAAACGTATCTAACTACGGCAAATGTATGTCGTTCTACGTGGAGTCTTACGCCAAGAGCACAAGTGGCATCTTGGACTTGTACCTTGCCTCGGAAAATGGCGGCCAACTAATCGAATGGGAGAGTCATTGTAAGGAGCGATGCTTACAGAAGGATCAAGTTTCAGTAATGATCTAACAACCTGTAATCTAAATAAAGGAAATGATATAGCTTTCACGTTTCTCATTTTATACAACGTATGAGCATTGGATAGACAAAGATCAATAAGATGAAAAAAAAGCTTACAATACCATTTCATTGTTTTTCGCACTCTTTCTGTTATAGATAATTGTCTATCAACATTATCAATACCACCCATATTTTGATTATAATCGTAGACACATCTTGGCTTTATAATATCTTTATTTGTTAGGTAACATTTTTTTCCAGTTGCACAGAATTCAAGTTCGTGCACAGTTGTAAGCATACGAACGCTACGTTTATCTTCCCACCTCACTGCCATTCACACTTGTACTTCACCTCGAACTAACTTGCTTTCAAGCTTTGGCATTCCCTTTCTATTTGCTTTCACTTTACCACGCATACCTGTATCACGATCGTGTAAAAATTCGGCCAAAGTGGAAGATGTATACCAATTGTCTATGTATACAACATGACCCTTATAAAAATAAGATAGTAAAAAGTGAGCTACAATATCGCCAGTAACACCCAAATCAAACTTTTAATAATCAGTGTCTGCGCCAGTATAAACAATAAAACCCAACACGAATCCCGTCTCGCAGTCTACAATCATGAATAGCTTGTTGCCAAAGCGATTTCTCTTCAAAGGAATGCACTGCTTGAATCGAAGCCTACCTTTCCATAATAATAGACTTTCATCTATGCGCACATTTTTTCCTGAAGTAAGAACTGCTGAAAATTTGCTTTGCAAGTGTTCTATTACTGGCTTTATTTTCACTAAAGGATGATTTTCGATTTCTTCATTATTATGAAAATGTAAACATCGTAGGATGTGAATATATATCTATCGCGAGGCATTATTTGGCCAAAAATTGGAGTGTGTAGCAAAAGATCAATGAATCAATAACTTTGTAAATCGCCTTTACAGACATGGCCCATTAGAATGGAAAGACCTAGAAAAGTTTCCAATTCTGTTTTTGTGATAGGGGACCAAGCTTTCATGTAGGAAGAACGAGTTATGGGATTTTCAGTTGCGTAACGATTGGTTTCCTCTACAATTTTTTTGAGCAAAGAAGAATCACAAAAGTAATTGAAATAATCAATTGGTGTATTTTCTGAAAAAGAGATATTCGAATTTATTTCGGAGCTACCTTGAAAATCTTTGATTGATGGATAAAAATACGCGTCCTCAAACAATTCAGTTTCCTTATAAGAAAAGTCTTTCAAATTGACTTCCCCGATGTCTTCATTTTCTGCTACATTGTCTAAAACCTCGTTTTCTAATACTTCATTTTCTGGTCCGGACTCGCCACTACTCCAAGCTTCATGTTCAGCCATTTTATAGAAGATAGAATATTACACTATTCAATAGTGTAATAGTCAAAAAGTGAAAATAGTAAAAATTATATACTGTGCAAATCCTGGAGACTAATAAGTTGTGCATGAGAAGTACCAATCTGCATCGTATTATAAATTTATAAATATGAGTGAATAAAAAATAAATTAATTTTTTGAGATTAAAATATTTTTAAAGATTAGACGAGTTTCTGCAATAAGTGATGCCATTTATTTCGTACCCAGTTGACGAACAACAAAGATATACCAACTCCCAGACCGAAATAGTAAAAAACAGATTTTGTGTTCACGTCATTGACTTTAGATCACGCTGAAAATGAATGCTGCAGCATTTTATGTAACTTTCAAAATTAAGGTTGAAGCTCGATATTTTGTTTTGGAAACTAAAATTTCATCGCGAAATAGAAATTTTCATGAACAAAGATAATTTTAGGATTTTTTTACTTTTTTTTCCGTTTTGTCCTCATCAATAACGCTAAAAAGCTAGATCGAACTTTCGCTTATGCAAATAAAATACAATATGACCTTGACGTAATTTTCAAGGTTAAGGATACCGCAGTGATTTTTTAAAGTATTTTTTATAAACAGTATATAAAATTACGAAAGAAATCACTCTAAAATTCTCGCGTCTACTAGGGATGAAATTTGACCTTGAAATACCTATTTTCAAGGTGAATAATATATGAGGAATTATAAAACTATTTTATATACATTTAAAACATCAAAATTGATCTAAAAACATTAAATATGTTGTGTATTTTAAGTGGTCGATATATCGACCACCCCCGCAGTCAAAAGGTTAAAGATAATAACTCAATTTAACTCAATTTAATTATAATTATTTAACATTACACCGGCACACAAAAAAAAGTGGTCTGTTCAAGCAACCAGATCTATCTATCCTTATGTATTTTGACGCGCTAAATCCGAATCCAAGGTTGGCTTTACTCAAACACCCCCAAACATTTTTTTAAATCGCGAAAAACTGTGAAAAATCACTGAAAATCGTATTTAAGTATGTGGGTTAAAGACAAAAAAATTTTTTATGAGAGTATTATACACGATTTTTATATATTTTGATGCGCTGAATTTGAATTCAGGGTTTATTGTACCAGTACGTCCTTGAAAGTGTGAAAAAATGGTGAAAACCTATGCAAAATCGAGAAAAACTACGAAAAATCGTGAAAATTGGCATTACGTCCACCATTGATTGACTCATCAAAGTATCTCCTTCCTCCACTTCATTTCAAACTTGGTCTAGTAAAACTGTTTGTTAAAGCTCTGAATAACGATGGCGATTGTTTCAAGTATTTAGGAGAAAAGTTTCCCGTAATAAGCGACGCTAAATTGAAAGAAGGTACTTTTGATGGTCCTCAAATTCGTGCTCTATTTGAAGACAAAAATGTCAACACAAAAATAACTGCCATTGAGAAAGCCGCATGGCAAAGTTTCAAATCTGTATGTGAGAACTTCTTAGGGAATAAAAAGAGTGAGAACTATGTGGAAGTTGTCGAAGAAATGTTGAAAAATTTAAAAATTTAGGTTGCTTGATGAACTATGTAAAATGCATTTCTTACATTCTCATCTCGACTACTTCGCTTATAATCTTGGAGACTTCAGTGAAGAACAAGGAGCACGATTTCATCAAGATATAAGTGTAATATAGACACGATACCAAGTTAAATGGGATGTCAACATGATGTCAGACTTTTGCTAGATGCTTAAAAGAGACACTTTGAGTAACAGCAAAAAAAGAAAAAGAAATTCCTTACATAGGTCATTTGAAGAAAAAAGAGTTCGTTATAAGAGGAAAAGGGAGTAGAGCAAACAGAGTTGACGTTATAAATATAAAAAGGAAAAAAAAAATCATGATTCTTGAATGACACTTACGTTTTTTCCTTTCTCACCATATAATGTTACATTTTAAGCGATTTTACAAGATTTTTTGACATTTTTTCTAGGTTGGGAGGATATAAAAGTCAACTACTCACCAGATCTCATTTAGACGCCAAAATTCACGTGAACCATACATGGTACATTCACAAAAAAATGTATTGCAACAAAATTATACTCTTAAATGCAAATTTTCATGATTTTTCGTAGTTTTTCTCGATTTTGCATAGATTTTCACCATTTTTTCACACTTTCAAGGGCGTACGGGTACAACAAACCCTGAATTCAAATTCAGCGCACCAAAATATATAAAAATCGTGTATAATACTCTCAGAAAAAAATTTTTTGTCTTTAACCCACGCATTTAAATACGATTTTCAGTGATTTTTCACAGTTTTTCGCGATTTAAAAAAAATTTTGGGGGTGTTTGAGTAATACCAACCTCGGATTCGGATTTAGCGCGTCAAAATACATAAGGATAGATAGGTCTGGTTGCTTGAACAGACCACTTTTTTTTGTGTGCCGGTGTTATTATTTATACATAATACTATTATTCGTAATAATGGTTAATATACTAGAAATATTATACTCCTTATTAAATATATAAAAGATATTAAGTTTTTAATTTATATATTGAGGAAAATAACATTATATATCCGTAGGAAACAATGTGTATTAGCATATGGGCTATTTCGCGTCAAGTGGTACGATGAAAATTTTAAATGGCTCCAAAACTTGAGAACAGGTTAGAAACATCTTCCAGAACATAGAAAAAAAATTTTAGGTGTTAAAAATAATTTGCCTAAGAGTTATTCGACCATGAAAAATGGAAATTTTTCAATTTTTAGAAAAATTTCTATTTTTAAAGCCATTTATCTCAACATCTATTGATTTTTTTGAAAAAACATTACGAACAACTTTTGTTTAAAATAATCTTTAAAACTTATCTACCCTGGTTACAATTCTTCATTTTAAAATCTTGAAGAGAAAGAACACCCGGAAACATTGAATACCAAAAGAAGGCAACCACGCCACAATCGAATTTTATCTAACACCGCTCAAAAGATCACATTTTTGGAGAGCTTTCGAATGGCATGGGTTAGATTATTGGCCAAGACCGCTGGTGTAAGGTTATGTCTTAAAATACGTGAAAATTAGTGATTTTATGAGGTTTATGACCACCGACCTATCTACCCGGGCGGGATTTGTCACGAGAGGGGGAAAAGAGGAACGCTTCCTTACCTGGACCGTACCAGGAACTCGGAAAAATATCAACAAGACACGCGGGTCCAACGTGGTGCACCAGTCACCTTTGTATTCACGAGATACCGCTCGAAATATGATGAAACGGCGGGAACGGCCCCGCGTGATCTCCCCGTCAATTTCTCTTCCTCCTTTTCTCCGTGTACCTTACAAAAATGTAGGCTTTATACTCGCTTTTTTTTAATTAGTGTATAAGTCATGTTTATAATATAAAGTTTTTTCTTTTTTATATTAATTATTAATAACAGTCTAGGATTGGTAGAAATTATTACGTACAAAAGTAGATGAAAAATAGGAGTATAATTAAATGATTGAAGTGATGGTAACACTGATAAAACTGAACTGGCATTATAAATTGTGGAGAATTTACCATCTTACAGACAGATGCTCATTACATTAAAATTATCTGATATATTTTGACGCCTCTGACGGCAATATTGTATCTCAATTATCGTTATACGTAGTATTAAATTTATTTCCTCCTTTTACACGTAAACAAACACAGCTGTCAGTCAGCTGCGTGCATGAGTTAAGGTGCTTGTGCACTTGCATGCGCACACCCGAAACTGAATCATAAGGGTGTTGTACACAGCATCTTTAGTAAATTTACGAATCTCGTTCTATTTTGAATAATATCGCGGATCGGACATATCTAATTGTCGTTCTTTGTTACTTATAATCGGATATCAATTCTTAATACTTATTATCACTATTGTTAACATTTTTTTTTATTAATAATTACATAGGATATAGATGTTTTTAGTTATTGAGTCACCGTAGGGAGAATAAGTAATTCGGAAATAAGTTATACTTGCAATTAATAATTGATTCCCACTTTATAAATGATAAATAATTAAAATTTGCTAATACTTTATTAGTAATTAATTAATTAAATAATGTTTCAATTTTTATTTTAAATAAGACTTTCCGATTTTCTCGTAAAATTACCCGCGTTAATGTAAAACATTTGTAAGTTTATTTGTAATATTTGTTTTCTTTTTTGTGCATATAAATTATAAACTGATTAAAATCTTATACGTTTGCACTTTGCTCAAAATAGTTTGCACCCTATTTCAACAGTTTGCAATTTTCACTGGGTCATTTGTACATACATTTGCGTTTCGTTTCAAATTAATATATAAATAATTATATTAAGTCACCTTTTAAATACCCCCATACGTTAAAATCAGATGAAGTTAGATTTGGTAATCTAGCTGGCCAATCAACTCTCTTCTTCCAATCCACCTATTGTTGAACTGCTCTTAAAGATAATTTATAACAATGTTTGCGTTATGCGGTGGAGCACCATCATGTTGCAGCCACATCCTCGCCCGTGTATTCAGATCAACGTTTTCTAGCAAACCTGGAAGTTCATCTCTAAGTAATTGTAGATAAACTTGCGCATTGACGTTACGATAAAAAATGTAAGGTCCTACGAAGTATCCGTTAACAACACCGCACCATACCGTCACACTCCAGCGATGCTGATGATCAACCTCCCTCATCCAATGAGGATTAATCGGAGACCAGTAATGCGAATTATGGCGGTTTAGGATTCCATCACTTTGAAATGTAGCCTCATCACTGAACATTACGTAGTTGAAGAAGTTTTGATCGTTTCTAATTTGTTGTGTAGCCCATTGGCAAAAATTAATCCTTCGCTGATAATCAGTATCTGTTAAACTTTGATTCAGAGTGATGTGGTAAGGATGATAATTTACATTTCGTAAATATCTACTGGCAGTAGAACTTGCCACTCCCAGTGTTACTTTAATCTCACGTAAGCTAACATGAATATTTAAATGTACCATAGCTACAACAGCAATTAAGCGAGCATCATTTACAAAGTCTTCTTCATCCCGTGATCTCCTTTGCCTTCTGAAATTTCCTTGTCGGCCGCGAAGTGTAACGTTTCGTATAACCGCAGCATTGGGATGTCTTCTTTCTGGGAAGCGATCAGGGATGCTCTATAGTTTCCTCTACATTCTCCTAGAATAAGAAAAATATCAACTATTTCATTACCGGTATAATCAACCATAGCACAGTCAACGTGAATGATATTAAAAATAAAAAAATAAAGTAATATTCTTGATCTGTGAAAATGTATTGTAGGGCGATAATGCAGCCACCTCAAATCGGCATAAACACTTGCTTGCATGTGCAGTATTGCTGTCTAAACTTAAAAAACTTAGCAGTTTTTACGAATGAAGTACAAAAAACAAACCAGTATTTACGACTGAACTGACCAAACTCGATAAAGACCTCTCACGGTGATTTTAAATCAGATTCAAACCAAAAGTAATTTTCAGAAGAAAATTGTTACTATTACTATATCTATTTAGTAATAATTATAACTCAAAAACAATCACCTAAATCGAAAAAAAGACAAGAATAAACAAAAACTTTAATCACTTTTATTTACAGTAACCCAAACTACGTTTAAATCTCTAAATCACAAAAGAATTTGCACGATACTAAAACATCTAAGAGTTAAAACTATTTAAGAGTTAAAACCACCCTTACTCAAATTTGAGTGAGGTATTATTAAACACTGCCACGCACTTTTAAAATAGAAGTTCAATTTTTCTTCAAGAAAATGTGCCACGAAATTTCTTAGCTGGCCCACAAGAGAAGAATTAGTTTGATTAGCAAGTTCAAGGTCAATTTTAAGGTCAATTTTTAGGTCAATTTCAAGGTCATCAGTAGTCGAACCCGTTTGAACTGAACAACTAATAATGAACAAATTTTTGCGTATCTTGCTTAGCTTACGCAATATTCCCACCGTTTATCGTTAATGGTTAGAGTTGACCTTAGCATGACCTTAGGTTCATTTTCATCCATAAACAAAAGATACTATCTGGACGTAAAAGATGAGACTGCTGTTCTAACGGGGATTACTGACGGTTTCATTGGGACCCTGGGGACCACTGTAATGATGCTACATGGTGCACCTACTTTAATCCATGTAGTAGGCAAGAAATTTCCAATCAAAGCTCATGGAATGTTGGGCCGAGGATATTTCAAAGAAACTATGGCCATTATTAATTATTGTACAAATGCTATGGTAATTAATACGGACGTGATGAGACCAATTCCGTTTCTAGATAAAAATGGAAAAGAGACCGGAAAACCAGTAATTCGACTATGCAGTAGAAATTAATTAGATTCCGTATTTTTAAACAAAATTGAAGAAATAGACCAAGCTGAACCAATTAGTAATGAAATCTCAGTCAAAAAAACTCTAAGACTCTAATAAAAGAATAAATTGTTGCGAAATCCCACTGAGGAAGAAATTATCGAAAATTTGCCTAAGATTAAAATCATGGTAATAGAAGAAAAAGAAGAACGAAATATCCCAACTCAAGACACCAGTAAAGTCAACAAACCCGAAACTGCTAAATCAAAGCTATTTAAAAATCGCACTCCTGTTAGTTTTAGATCCAGGTCCAACTCCTTAACCAGTCCCGCACGACCTAAAACGTCTCGAGGACCCGACAGACCACCAGGGATTCGGACCAATGAACAACCGCCAAAATTGGACCATAGTGTTATCGCTCAAAGGATCCGATCCTAACAAACAGCGGCAAAAACCCAATCCTATGAAAAACCCAACTCCGAAGATACAAATCCGCCCATAATTAACCCTATAAATCAAGATGACCCAATACCTTCCACCTCTCATCAACAGTCGACTAATCTTCAACCTCAAACTTCCTGTTCAAAGAATAGTCAACTCCCAATAATAGACTTAATAGGACCGGGTTACTGATGGATTCAAGCGACACCGAAACCTTTACCGAAACAGATGCAGCACAAATAGGAACCGATACCAATAGCAGGTCCCTTGTAAATAAAAATATAGAAATTACAGTTACTCCCGAGGAAGACAGTGAAAGTAGTTATGTCGAGGATGTATTGAAAAATGTAGGGACCGATAAAGATACATCACTCGCAAACACTAACACTACCTCGACTAGATCGGAAGTAGAGAAATCCTTTCAGAAGTTTGAGGAAAGTATTAGAGTACATTTTGATAAAACAGGTGTTTGGGCAGATATGGACGACGAAGTCCTACCTGTAATACCTGAATACTTTTCCGATGGAGACCCTCTACCGAACAAAGACGTTCAATACGCTATTATGAACCGTGATCCTAATTTGGATCTGAAAACATGGATGTAGTTCTTAGTGAACGTGTTCATGACTTTTATGAAAGACGGAAGAGCTACTGATGCAGTCCGACATAGAGACGGGCAATACAGGCCAGCTAGGAAGCTTCCAGGCACCTGTAGAGTCTGATCTCCCAGTCGCGACTCATCGACGTTCTCTCTCTGCCACCCCTAACATTAAGACCAATCTACCAATAGCTAATAGCACGCCATCAAGTGAACCTGGAACATCAGTTAAAGCCCAATCCTCTAAACCCAAGGGATTAGAACACATACCAGAAGAAAAAGAAAATTCAATTAATATCGACTTCTCCAAACCCCCACAAGACAATATACCTATATTTTTATCTATCCTACCACAAATTCCACCATTAAATAAATACTTGGACCCTTTATTAGCAGAACAAACCCGGACCATTTATAATAGCTCTTCAAATGAGACGTTTAAACACATCCCGTTACTAAAAAACAACATTTTTAGCACCCGAAATTGCCTAACCTATAAACGAGATAACCTAGTCCATTTTATATCCCGCGATTGTAATAGCAACAGCACTGTCAGTAACAACTCCATATATAAACCACAGTATATTTTTCTTAATAATAAAGGATAAATATTATGATCGAATATGAAAACCTTCGTACCACATTTCGAAATCTCAGGCAAATATTATTAATAAAAAATATAAAAAGCTTCCGGATATCCCGTAGAGATGAACTGACCGATCATCTCAAACCTGGAATCCTTACGGAACTTCTAGCCGAATTATTCGAAGGAACCCCTATTAAAGTTATCATCTGCTATGGTAATGCCACGTTACCAACTCCAGAGGAACGATAGACCATTCTTAAAACCTGTGACAAGGTGGATTTAATCCACTTGTCATATATAGATGCCAGCATTACCGACACCGCGAGGCGGCGCGGTATCGGTAGCATATAAGAGCAATAAGCAGGCGCTACGACCAGTGCGAGCGTAGCGCAGTGGTTAGCGTGAACGCCTTCGGATCCGAAGAGGCTCGGGTTCAAGACCCGACGCCCGCTTCATTTTTTTTCAGCACTTAAAAGTCTCATGCCACAAACCTTACATGATAATTTGGCTGGCGGCCATAAGGGTATCAACCAAACATTCGCGAAAGATTCTACTGGCCCGGCATGCGTAATGACGTGCTCGATTACATTTGGCACTGTCTAGCTTTCCAAGAAAAGAAAATTGATAGATTCAAAACCAGAGAACCTATGTTGATAACTGACACCCCAATAGAAGCCTTCGATAAAGTATCAATTGATACCGTTGGTCCATTAAAACCTACTCCCGATTGTAATCGGCACATCCTTACAATGCAGTGTAACCTCACTAAACACGTCATAGCTGTGCCGATCCCAGACCTAAAGGCCACGACTATTGCAGACGCGTTAGCCAGACACTTAATTTTTAATTTCGGTGCACCGAAAGCCATTCTTTCGGATAGAGGAACAAGCTTCCTATCAAGCTTAGTAGAATCTCTATTACATATATTTAAAATTCACCACTTAACCACATCTGCTATCGCCTGCAAATGAATGGTTTTTTAGAGCGAAGTCATGCCCCGCTAATTGATTTTATTCGCTGCTATTCTGAACACTTAGACGACTGGGACCGATTAACTCCATTCGCGACTTTCACGTATAACACTAGTATACATAACGCCACAAATTTCACCCCGTTTGAATTAATTTACGGAAAAATTGCACGACTTCCAATAAAGATTCTTCGCGAAAATCAGCTCCATACATATAACTCGTATTTGCGTGACTTGATTCTTCGGTTAGACGAAATGAAAATCCTTTCCGGGGAAAACCAAATTCGAAATAAAATCCAGTCAAAAATCTTGTACGATAAAAAGGCTAACCCAATCAAGCCTCAGGTCGGTGATTATGCATGGCTAATAAATGAACCTCGGACCGCCAAAGCAGATAGTTACTATAATAAACCCCTAAAAATCCTAGAAGTACTCCCAAAACACAATGTGATCTTGGAATTACCCAATGGGAAGTGCATTCGAAAACACTAGGATAAAATAAAATTAGTGCCCCCTTGTAAACAACCCCCTTCCTACTAATTTTCTTTTCTTTTTCTAGAATGATATTAAGATATATGTTATTTTTATACTACTTAATATTGTGCTGAGCCAAGGACCCAAAAATTATGACATAGAGTCAATTAATTCTAATCCAGGAATATATTATGAACACATGGAAACGGTTCGAATTAGAAGAGCAGATTAGAAAATAATTATATATATATAGGTGTAGAATATTTTCTACAAACTCATGGACCACATAATAATTATTCTGACCTCTATCACCATTGTACTCTTATATTACCGGAAAATAAATGTAAATTGGCAATGGAAACAGACCTAATGGAAATATGGCAGGAAACCTTAAATCGTCTACATGATCAAATAAATGAAACTGCTAATAGTCTGGGACAAATAGACTACACCGTTAGGAACGAACCTAAGAGTATTCGATTCAAAAGAATGGCTGCACTAGAAATAGTTGGTAGCATAAGCAAAAGTTTATTTGGTTTAGCTACCGCCGAAGATGCAGATCTTATAAATAAAAATATTGACCAATTATTCATAGACCAAAGAGACATTACAAAATTAATATCAGACCAAACTCATCTAGTATCAACCAATTTTGAGAAATTATACAATATTACGAAACAACATGACCTAATACTAAGAGGAATAGAAACCAACATCATACAAAAAATGAAAACAATTTTAACAGAGGGGGAGGAAACAAAACATTTCCTCGAACTGAACACCTACATTAGACGCCTAGAAGCAAGAATGGACAATGTAGTTCAAAGTGGAAAAGAATTATTGACCATCCTCAAAACCATACGTAAAGGAGAATTACCAAGCGAACTTCTAACTCAACGAATAATGCATGAGATCACAATGGATATAAAAGGACTAAATTCAGACCTGGACCTCCCTATCCCAATTGAACACCTATCAGCCGAAAAAATCGCTCGAACATCGAAAGTCAATGTGATACACAAGGATAGGCGTACTATATTATATTAATACATTTACCATTAGTAGAAAAAACTTCTTATCACTTACATAAGCTACACTCTCTATTAGCACCTCAAACAACTCAGAGTCAGATTATTGGATCGGCATACATAGAACCAAGCCACCCCTACCTAGCATTAAAACATGACCAAAAACAATTCATAAAATACGACCACGAAACCATAACCCAATGCATCAAAACTCACTATGCATATATATATCCCATGAATGGACCCCTAAAAGAACTCTAAGGATTTCTTGTCCCACCCAAGTGGACCAAATAACTAAATTAAAAGGGGTAAGTATAGTGCGGCTGGCTACTAATTGTATAGGCCGGACCAAAAATGTTGAACTAATTAATAATAAAGACCAAAAGAAGGTGAACCAATATATATACAAACCAGAACTAATCTTAAAACTAACAGACCTATATCCGGACTTACATACGGACCCTTTCATGTTATTCACCGAAATAAACAGAAAAGACGATAAAATTGAATGGGATGGTGGAATATCATTAAAGAATATGACCTCCAAGCTAAACGAAATTCAGGACCATAACCGCGAAAAAGTTCAAACCAATTATTATCTATATGGAGGAATAACTCTCCAAATAATAATAATAATCCCAGCACTAATATTACTATTCAATAAGTGTAAAGAATGCAACAACAGAAAAACCTTCAAATCTCAACCTACCTGCACAGACCCCGAATTTCCTCAAACAGCCTTATTAAATGTTGTAAATACTGAGGTTAACCCTTTCACTGGTGCAGCCTTTTTTACTGTAGGACAATAAACTAAAGAAATCATACGATTAACTATGAATATAAGGCTTTTGGGGACGCAGAATCGATTTTGATGGTTATGTTTGCGTCATTTTGAATTTTTTAATTCTAACCTTAGATTCGTAATCAGCAAACTCCAAAACTCTTACACACCGAAGTTGAAATGAATCGACTGAAAAATGCAGCAGTTATTCAATTTGATCATATATGATACATCGCCAGTTATGGCACAACTTTTTTTTGAAATCTACGAAAAGGAAAGAACACCGATAAAAATTGAAGTAAAACCAGACTTGAAGCATAGAGGTCAAACAGTATTACACCTGACCGACGAATTAAAAACACCTAAAGTCGTACCTGTAAAAAGAAAAATAAACTATGAACCACCCAGTCCTACTGGATCTACCGGAAACTCACTTGGACCACTATTCCCAAATACAGTTAAATCATCAGTGCATGTTCCAAGCACTAGCACTGTAACTCAGATACTAACGGACCCCACTAGAATTTTTTGCCAGTTATCTTTCAAGGGCGAGTCAAAAGATAAAAGAGGACAATTAGCTTACGATTACTTACAATATGAGACCGAAAAGGAAGCTCACCAAGCTTTAATCCATAGCGACTCTATATATCGGGCTCGCAAAGCAGAACCACGACGACGCCCATTAAATTTTAAATCCATTCAAAGAAAACACTGGAGATGCGGTAAACTAATAAATGAATTCATTTATGACTTAGACGATCACACTTGTAAAATGTTACACGAAAAATATCCAACTGTGACAACACGAATCTTCACGAATACAGTAACACATACCAATGCTAAATCTATCATTCTCGTTAACAATGTCGGACCAAAGAAAGAAAATACAATAACAAAAGAGGAATGGAAAATGGCATTGGAGTTCATAAATAAAAAACAATTTAAAACCCAATTGACTAATAACACCATGACTAACTCACAAATCGATGATCTACATCAATTACCTAATGTACCTACCGAAACCACTCAAAATAATCAACCCCCACAAAATCCTCTTCCATCTACATCCTCATCAAAACACATAGATGAAGATACCTTTGAATTAACAATTTCACCTAAAGAAATTATAGAAACAGAAATATAAATCCTATTTCATTCTACATTACCTTTATTTTAATTAAACAAATCACACTGACAAAAACCTGAACTTCTATAAATAAATATTAATACTTGTGCTAATATTCTGGACCAAAAACAAAACGGAACATTTTTTATATAAATTCTTGTTTCAGGACCCACTCAAATCAAATAAAATGAATAGTTTCAGTGTATCAAAAATAGGACCACAAACGCTGATAGTGCGATGCAAGATGTCAAGTACCTACACCGCAATCTCAAATATGATATTGCCCAATGAACATGATATAGAAGACACATCCGATACTCTCGATCTTGAAACATTCTCATACAAATTCACATTAAGAAGTACAGACGCAGCAGAAGAAATCTATCAAATATTAAAGGGCAATAACGAAGAAGAGATCCGAGAAATCGGAAAACAGAAAAACAAACGCCTAAAGTTGGAAAGGGCCAAGTACAACACTCATGTACTCACTAAATCGGACCAACAAATACAAGAAAAAGACTTACTGAACCACGAATTTTATACGTTTGATTTAAAGGTTCATGACCTGTTCATAGACTAAAATGATGACACAGTCATATACCTAATTTATCATGGACCACCAAAAGAATTCATAAATATTTTGAAAACTTTTGGACCCATTCAACTATTTCAAGAACCTTTAGAACAAGACACTCACAATTTACCAGGAGCAAGAATAAAATACTTTAGCTCTGAAGATGCTATGATGTTCATGGACCATGCACAAGAGGTTTTAATAAATGTGACTACTATTTATATTTATATTATAGTCAATCAATTTTAGGTCAAAATTTGAAAAACAAAATTATAACATTTATGACGAAAAGGATTATTTACATTATTATAAATAATAAATGCTGATATTTTTGAGTATGAAAGACTACTGCGCTTCGTTCATAATCGATAAAATATAAAAAAAGTGTGCATTTATTATATGGTTTTCAGAAATGCAAGTAAAAGCGGTTAGCTGAGTTTCCGCTATTGCAGGTGTAAAATACTAATTTTCAAATATTTATGAGCTCATTATAAATACACTAAGCCTTAAATCGAAAAAATAGTAAGATAATACTCGTTTTATTTTGTTTTTTATTTAGGATTATTTTCCTCACAAACTATCAACTTTCAGGAAAATTGCAATCAATAAAAAATGCTTAAAGTCCATCAAAAAATGCACTAGAATTTTTTCAGAATTTTTCTTGAATTTTTTTAAATTTATAAAAAATTTAAATATAAAAATTTTCAAAATTGTCTCCAAAAATTCTGCAAAAATTCTATTGTATTCTTTGATGAATTCTAAGCACTTTTTGTAATTAATTTTTTTCGAAAAGCTTATAGTTTTTTAGTTAAAGCGTCCTAAACATGATGATTGAAAATTATTGTTTCGGACGCCATTTTGGATCATTAAAGTAAGAAAACTAATTTTTTAAATGCAGTTTCATGAAGTTCAGACAATCCCTCCACCATCTAAATTAGTTTCAAGATGATTGCATAATGGAAAATTAATATAAAAAATCTGATACAAAAAAAATAATTTTTTTTCCGTGCTTTATACACTTAAACTTCAATTTTGAATAATAAAAAAATTTTTTGTCTAATTTTGAAAGTCACTATTCGAAAGATCGATGAAAAATCTATGAATTTCAAGTGTTCAAAAATTGTTGAAGCCCAAATTTATCCCATTTAGGGAGCTCTGAAGAAGTGATGAAAAAAGTGTCCCCGTGGGCGTTAATGGGTTAATGGCATGGCGACAAAGGCAAAATAAACAATTGATAAAAATAGTAATAATTTATTATAATAATAGATAAAGGGTTTTGGGCGCCAGCCGCGTATAATTTTGGCCAATTTATAAAACGAATGCTCGGCTGTGTACGAGCTCCGGCGGTTTGCTATGCGAATGGAAAAGGGTGAGAAGGGGGGAGAGATGGGAAGCACACTTGCAAAAGGATGAATAAATGCACTGCACCTATAACGAAGGCGTTTACTCATCTTGGCGGTATAGAGAAACATATCCTGGGTTGACGCTTGACATATCGCTTTTCTAACACACAAACACATGAAGGGCGATAGCAATCGTATTGACAACACGACGTCAATGTTGCCGCGACGGCACACCGAATAACTCTCACGAGCTTTGGCAGGCTCGTTCACTGCTTCACTGACCGGGCCCGACGTGCGCACGCAGCTTCTTGCGTCGAACCGTCCATTGACCGCCGTCGTCCCGTGCGCATCGTACAGTGAGTGTTCGCGGTCGTGCGGATACGACGAGAGCGGCTTCAACTATGTGTGTTAAAAAATTAACGTCTTTTTCTCGGAAGGCTTCGGCGGTTAATTATACTCGCGAAGAACCTGCGAGGTGAGACACTCTCGGCGCGTCGCTGAGATTGTCCCGCCTCGCAGATATCCAGAGAGATCTTATAAGCAAATACCAAATTTATTGTAACAAATGTAGGTAAACCGAAATTATTTTTAGTATCATATACACAAAAAATTCTTTTTCTCGGAAGGCTGTGGCGATTGATTATTGTCGCGTAGAACCTGCGAGGCAGAGGATTGTCTCGCCTCGCAAGTATCTGTCGAACAGCTATTAATTATTACTAATTGCTGCACAATGTTCTGGAGTGGAAATGATTTTTATTTTCTTACAATCATTTTGTCCTTATTATTAAATTTTGAAATTTGCAGTTACTATATTGCCAACGTTAAACTATCTGAATTGACATAAAAAGCCAACAAACTACGGTATTTCAAATAAAAGTGATAAAAGTGGCAGCGCATTCTTTTTTAGAAATGACGCATAACGGAAGAACGTTTATTTCCATCCCTAATATATGATACAAGCTTACTACCGTCTTAGTATCCATCGCATTTTTCTATTTAATTTTTTGTCGTGCACTTTTGTCTACTTTTTAGTATTCCAACTTTTACCAATATCGTGAACTTATGTATCTGCACTGCATATCTTAGGATACAGTCCAGTTTTTACAAAATTAAATTAAATCGTTGTTGCCTGTTCACAAAGAGAGGTTATATTTCAAATCGTATTTTTCAAATTTTAACGATATTTTATCATAAATTCAACTTTTGTACTTATTATACACTTAAAATGTATATTAAAAATATGCATCTATCCCAATTTCTAGCTGTCATTATCTTAAATAATTGGAATTAAACAAATGGTGCACCCAACATTCAATGTCGACATAGTACAATGTATTAGAAAGTACGAAGTGCACGAACCTCCTATAGAATCCGTCGCCTATTCCACCGCGAATGAAATAAAACATTTTAATAAGCTGGAAACGCTTAGCAATGTCACCTACTGGTGGATTTTCAAACTACGTAGCTAAACTTTTTCTTACTCTTCCGTTTGCTAAGTTACACATATTTAGAAGGAATGTATATCGTTTTTATTTTTCATTAAATTTTTCAATCGATAATGTATTTCTCTGGTTTTTACTGAAAAATGATTCAAAGATAATGTAAAATGTTGCCTCTACTTTGTTTCTTGATGCTTGTAATTGCAATGTATATTTATTCCCATCGCAAATATCTAGTACCAGCTTCCCAATGTCTTTGTATCAATCGTATTTTTCAATTTATTTCTTCGTCGTTCACTTTTGACTGTTTTTTTTAGTATTCCAACATTTACCAATATCGTGAAATTGTGCGTCTGCACTGTAATTGTTAGAAATCTATACAGTTTTTACAAAATTTAATTAAATCGTTGTTACAAGTTAACTAAGAGAGGTTATGTTTGAGATCGTATTTTTCAAATTATAAGCACATTTTAGCACAATTCAAACTTTTGTACTTATAATTTATTTAATATATGTATTACAAATATGCCTACACTGCGTTTATAGGTTGTCATTGTATTAAATAATAGTAATAGGAGAAATAGTGCGTGTAACATGCAGGTGTCGGCATAGTAGGATTTAATTCAGGTATGGCATTCCCTTAACAACCTCTGGAGTTTCAGGTTTTTAGACTGGTCTACATCATTGTAGACCGCATACGCATAGTCGAAGTGAGGAAAGATAAGCGCTTCAGCCAGATACTTGCGGATCTTTAACGATAATGCCTTATTATAATAACATAGCGAATGCAAAACCCCGTGAACACGCCTAGAGATTGCCATGACTTGCTTAGACCAGTCGACGGTGGGAGTGATCAATAATCCCAGCGATTTTACCGCATTTTCGTAATCCAAAAAATCATCACGTAGTTTAACTCTCGGAGCAGTGTTCAGGTTAATACGCGATATAAACGCCTGACTGCCCAGGATCATAACCTTCGTCTTTTTTAGCCCAATTTGCTATCGCATTCGCATCATGAGATACGCATTGAACACCAATTTCAATGACGGATGGAAAAAACGAATGATAGACCTATGCATCGTCGGCAAATAGCATATAATGTAATATAAATATTTAACTATATTTGAGAACCTTAGGTAAATCATTAATAAAGATGGAAAATAAGATCGGACCTAAAACATTGTCCTGAGGCACACCTACATTCACCTCAAGCCAGTCAGACAGTATGCCTACCTCGTCCACAACGGCCTGTGTGCGGCCCACAAGATATCTATAAAACCAATTCAGTACAGTGTCTGTGCAGCCGATGTCACCCAACTTGCGGATAATTTGATCGATATGTCGTCAACACCCGATGCCTTGGAAGAAGCTCTAACTATGGTCCGCTGTACTTTTTTGTCTGACACAGGTAGGAAAGCGAACGAAGGAAATGAGGGAAAATGACATAGATTAGACAGGATAGATGCGAATGAATGATTGGTGAATGGTGGGGTGTGGTTGGATATAGATGCATAATGAACATTGAGTTGATGGGCTGAGAAATGTTTTAATGGCAATGGATTAGACTTTGAGCCAAGACCCATGTTTCTGAAAAGTTTCCAGGACTTAGCAGGTTCCTTTTCATTATAGAGCTTCACTTGCAAATAGTGAAATTTGCTGGAATTAATGGTATTTTTAACCCTATTTCTCAATAATTTATAGGCGTTGTAGTCTGTGGAAGAGCCCGAATTACAAAAATGTTTAAAAGCAGCATTTTTGGCCTTAATATTAGCTCTTATCTCCTGCGTAACCCATGGCTTGTGCTTAATTTTGACTGTGACAAGTTTAGATAGAACAATGATATTGAATGTGGAAATAATCGAACTACTCAGAAAAGACAATGAGGATGAAAGTGGATCGAAATGATTAGATGAAAGCGAACCTATACGAGTGGGCTGGTCAGACCAAGCAGGTGAAAGCGAATCGGTGACGGATGGAAGTAATGAAGAATGCATTGATTTATCCATGAATGAAGTAAAGGTGGTAGCAAGATGATGAAGGTTGATCTTCTCCAAGTCTCTTTTCCAGAATTTTTTAACACCAACCTACGAATTATTAATCGTTAGGGAGATGCTTATAGCATCATGCTCCGCCGCGAAGGGCGCAGTAGACTTTGTGTAAACAAAATCAGGTACTGGTTCGCGAACTAAGAAAAGATCTAACCAGGTATGAGATGATCCCGCCGATGTCACTGCATGGTGTGTCGGTTCGGATGGAATGAAGAAGAGGCCCAGAGCTGCCATACTCCCTCTCAACATATTCGCTGCAGCACTGGATGATGTCAGGTCGATGTTGAGATCGCCTGTGATAATGACATGATTATAATGACAATAGGCCTCGCATAGCCTAGTTCTTTACATTTATGAATCGCTGCCTGCCAAAGGTCAAAGACAGGTTTGGGCCAAAGCGGCCGAATGAATAGCAAATTATCACCTCCCTCCCCGAAAATTTTTAACGCTGTCTGCCCCTTCAACAGATATATCCTATCGATAACTACATTTCTAGCTGTAGCCGATGACAGACAGAAGACAATACCTCGATTGCGCGGTTGAGCCGGTATTTCGCCCTCGGCAGTTGGTTTTGATCGTCATCAGTCATTTGTTTCGACATCAACGGCAGTTTGATGGTATTAAGTATTTTATCGACAATGGCAATGTCAAACATTAACGACGACAAAGGCAGTCCCGTGGCTAATACCTCACACGTGTCCCTCATGGTGTCGACGGAGATAGCATTTAAAGATGCAGCTGAAACGCTGCCGGAAGGCTTGTGCTCCTCCAAGGCAGTGACACGGGACTCCAGCTCGGAAAAGCGCTCATTAAGATTAACGAATGGAACATTTACTGCTAATTTCAGTTAAAACATTGTCTTGAAATATCTTTGGTGAATCTTACAGTTGCTTTTGAAATTGGAGCAAGTCCTGATTATGCACTCTATCTACAATATCATTCAAAATCTCTGTTATAATTTTTAAATTATTTCTAAAGCCTGGCAAAATTTTTAAAGATTCTAGTATTGAATCAAATCAAGATGATGTTGCAAACAAAATGACCGAGAAACCATCCGAAAACGAGCTTGTAGTAGTTGCCTGTGTTGCAACGGTAGCGCCACATTTATACATTGAATAATCGCTTACAGTTACGTCGAGATTTAAAACTAAATTTTTCATATTCTCCACCGCAATCGATGTACTGAATGCCTGCGATGTTGCAACCTTTACATACAGGGAATTCCCCGCCTGTAACTTCGCAACCGGTAATACCTTTACTACTTTGTTTGATTTCATATTATTACCCTGTGTCGAGGAAAGCAGAGGCAAGGTGAGAGAGTTTATATACAATTATGACAAATTTGTGCATTTTTTAAATTTTTATTTTTTTTTTGTTTTTATTTTCTATTATTTTTCCCATTTATATTTAAATTAGGTTTAAGTTTTATTGCACTATTAGATATTTTTTTATCACAAATTATGTGAAAAATAGGTTGCAGTCTGCGCATGCAAGCAGTCCCGTCCTAGTGCGCGAGGGTTCCTTACAAATTAAACAAATGTGATAATTACCAACATTTAAATTTAAATTTGAATTTGAATTTGCCGCCAATAAATTAGCGCTCTGATTTAAGAGAGCTGTAGGTGCCATCTGGTAGTCGCTTGCGAAAATTTCTGCGTGGACTCGCTTTTGCACGGTATGCCCAGCGGCAGGGAATAAAGAGAGATAGTAAATGGAGAGATCAACCTCAAATTTTCCCAGCACTGCAGAAAATCAGTTGAACTACCACAAGCATCACGAAAAGCAAAGAATTTCAGCCCACCGAGAAGATTGCATAAAGGCGTATACAAGAACCTATAACAAAAACGCCCGAAGGCAGGGGCGGCAGTATCAGGCATATAAATACAGAGCCTTCAAAATACGTGGCTAAGGCTACTTACTGCCCATAGAGGGAAGAGAGAGAAAGAGAGATAGATAGATAGATAGATAGATATAACTTTATTGGGTTTATAGGGGTAGAAACCCCGTTAACACATTATTACAAACAATCGCTAAGGAATTTACAAAAACATAAATAAATATAACAAAAATAACAAAAATTAGCGCAGTAACAAAAAATAACGTTCATCGCTTATAAAGACGCAAAGATACTAACAATGAAGCTATAATATAAAATATAATAATAATGATAAAACAATAAATTCAAATCTTAGGCAGCATAAAACGTCCTACAATTAAACAAGCAAAGAGAGAGAGAGAGAGATAGATAGATAGATAGATAAAACTTTATTGGGTCTATAGGGGTAGAAACCCCGTTAACACATTATTACAAAAAATCTTATAAACATTTACAAAAAACAAAAATAGTTATAACAATATAATAATAATAACAAAATTAGCGCAATAACAAAAGATAATTTTCAGCGCTTATAACTACGCCAATAAAAAGATAAAATTAACAATAAAGCCATAATACAAAATACAATAATAAAGATAATACAATAATAAAGATAAAATAATAAACTCAAATCTTACGCAGCATAAATCGGCCTACCATTAAACAATCTGAGGACATATAAGATTCTCACGCACAACTCTGTCCTCCCAGGCTGAACAGTCAAGCCTAAACAAATGCTCGAATAAGGATGATTTAAAATGATTAATATGCGATGGATCAAATGGAGTGAATAAATTAAACTGAAATGAATTTAACAATTTAGAGGCAGTTACTATAAAAGATTTATTTAAGGATTCTATACGTGGAGGAAGATAGGTTAAGGATTTAGGAGGAAAACGAGAAGGATATCTAAGATGATCTACTGTATGGTCGATTTGAGTGATATGTTCAGCAAGATAATGAGGCGAATTTCGAGCAATAACACTATAAGCCAATGATCCAATAAAATACAAACGTCTAGACTCGACTGACAGCCATCGCAAATGTAATCTATACGGTGTTACATGATCCGTATACGCAGTGTCTCCACAAGATATTTTCTACTGCTTTGAGAGAATGCCCTCCTATGGAATCACAATGAGCGCAAGACCCCATGGACCCTCTGCGATATTAACAAAACCTGCTTTGACCAGTCCAGGGTGGGTGATAACCAAACACCAAACGATTTAACCTTATTCTCGTAATTCAAATGGGCATTTAACAGCTTAATTCGGGGAACAACAGTCAGATCCACTCGCGAAACATATGCCTGACTGCCTAGGATCATGACCTTTGTTTTGTTTACATTCAAAGCAAGACCATTTGATACTGCCTAAGAAGTAACCGCATTTACATCCTGCGTAATTCGATGCATACCCATCTCAAAATCCGCTGGTAGAAAAGAATGATAAACCTGGGCGTCATCAGCATAAAGCATGCATTTACTAAATTGAAGGACATCCGATAAATCATTGATGAAGATGGAGAATAATAATGGACCCAATACACTGCCCTGTGGCACTCCCGAGTTCACCCCAAGCCAATCCGAACAACCACTCAAATCATCCACAACCGCCTGCGTACGACCTACTAAATAATGATAAAACCATCTCAGAACAGTATCAGTGCAACCCAACCTACGCAATTTAAGCAGAAGCGGCCCATGCGGTACAGAGTCGAACGCTTTAGAGAAGTCGAACAGAACCAAGACTGTTATCATTCGGGAATCTATAGCCCTTCTAATATCATCCAGGACCCCTAAAAGCGCAGTCTGCGTATTATGACCTCTGCGAAAACCCGCTTGTCTTGGATTTAATAATTGATAGTTTTCTAAATAAGACGACAACTGAAAATGAACTAAACGTTTCAAAAGTTTGGAAATCTCGCATAGTTTGGCTATTGGTCTAGTATCAGAACAGGTTCGAATCCTGCTCGACTTCGCCAGCGGAAACAATAAGGTTCGCTTCCAACATTCCGGGAAAAATCCAATTGTTAATAATTCGTTGAAGACTTCAACTAAGTGCGGAGTTAATTGCAATTCTAAAAGTTTTAGCATTTTTATCGATAACCCATCAGTCCCCATAGCCCTCGACTTTGCTCTACCAAGAACACGCTGAACTCCTCTAGGGTGTATGGTATCAAACTCAAATCTAGCAGGAGTAATACGATCACCTTCATTCACCTAAAACAATGACTCAAGAAAAGATGGAGGAAGAGGTGCAAGGCGATTCGACACAGATGCATAATGGACATTTAATTGCTGAGAGGTAAAAAATTCTAATGGTGATGAACCAAGATTAGTGCCCAATCCCAACCTTTCATAATCAGCGTATATCGTGAGACTTGAAAAGTCTTAAAAGCCAAATTTCTAGCTTTAATCAGATTCCTGGTCTCCATTGTAACCCATGGCTTATATTTCTTCCCAATGACTACTAGCTTACAAGGCGCCAGTTCATCAAATGTGGATGAGAAATCAGCAATGAGACAGACTGAGATCTGTCATCATAAGCCGAAACATGTGTATATGAGGATGGAAATGAGGAAATATTAGTTGGATGAAAATTATGAGAAATAGATGAAATGGAAAATAAATTAGATGATGACATGCTAAATGAATTTGGTGAGATGGGGAATAAATTAGGTGATGACATGGTAACCGAAATTATGGAATTTAATGAACTTGCATTATTAGATATGACATTATGAGTGATAGAGTTATGACTAGATGATTGCATGCTTGTAACTATGTTTGAACTTATATCTAATGACAACAACAGACTAAATACATCTGATTGCTGGTCAGGCAAAACACTATGACTAGAGGTTGAAAAACTACTACTATAACAAGAAGACCAACCCAAATTAAAGATATTACTAAAAACTGAATCTAAATCACGATGGCTGACCTCTCCCAAGTTACGCGTCCAATACCTCCTCACCTTCGTTGGCTGTCTGATTATTTGCATATAAATTGTGATAGAATCATGGCCCACCGCAAAGGGGACCAATGACTTCAGAAATTTAAAATAAGGTAGCGGTTCACGAACAAGAAAAAGATCTAGCCACGTATGAGATGTGCCCACTGATGTGACCGCATGATGAGTCGGCTCCGAATCAATAAGAGTAAGATTCAGAGCCGATATATTTGCCCTCATCATGTCCGCCGCACCGCCCACCGATTTCATATCTATATTAAAATCACCCGTAATAACAGTATGGCCATGCCACGGAAGTAAATCCGACAATACATCAAACAATTCTGAAGGATAAGTTGCCGTTGGCCTTCTATATACAACTCCCAGAACTAACGACGAAAATTTACTTGAGATATTTAACAAAAGATATTCCGGTGAGTTAGAGAACCGTCCATCAGAATGTGCCAACGTAACTACTTTATAAT
Organism: Theocolax elegans; assembly: GCA_026168455.1. Lineage (NCBI taxonomy): Eukaryota > Metazoa > Arthropoda > Insecta > Hymenoptera > Cerocephalidae > Theocolax > Theocolax elegans. The sequence goes on from CM047425.1 coordinate 67,016,850, forward strand.
CGTTTCTAACATACGCAGCTACGCCACCACCATCCTTACCCAAACGATCAAGTCTATATAGCGTATAACCCGATAACTTAAGAATATCTGAGGCGTCTGATTCCTTCAAAAATGTTTCAGTAAGCGCAATCACATCATGTGTATGCGGAAAAACCAATGCTTCTAATGAGCTAAAATGAGTCTTAAGTCTATTAATATTAATATGAATAATTGAAAACAAACTTTTCGCCTGACCAACATCGCCTCATTGCGAAGGACACCCGGGATTAGGAGGAAGGGAGAGGAGATCAACTTCAGCATTTATACGAATCATTGATCCCTTCTTCTCTCTTCTTAGATAAACGATTGAATTTAATACTATCGGTCGCAAATATCCCAGTTCTTTCGCTTTACGCACGGTTAATGACCAAAGCGCATGTACTGCCTTTGGCCAAAGTGGTCTTATAAATAGTGACGAATCATTACCCTCTCCGAAAACACCCAAAGCAGATTTCCCTTTCAATAAATAAGATTTTTTGACTATAATGTCACGCACCGAAGACGAAGTAACTCTAAAAACTAATCCTCTCGAGAACGTAGGGCCAGCAGACACTGCTGAAGTATCATCGGGAACACCCTGCATAAACGAGGTATTAACCACCCCTTTGGAGCGCGGAATTCACGGACGAATCTCAATAAGATGTTAGTGAACCAACGGCAAATTCATAACATCTAGAATTTTTTCTATAAGCGAGCGATCGTCTAGCTTAGATATTAGCGGTAAGCCCAAAAGCAGTAGCTCGCAATCATCTTTAATTGATTTTATATTCAAGGGAGGATCGGCCACTTGCGACGTAGAAGCACACGCACTCTCACGCAAAGCTCCAACACCATCCTCGAGTCTCGTAATACGGCCGTCCAGCTCATTAATACGCTCATTCGCAAAGGATTCGATGCCATTAACACGCTCACGCAATGAAAATAGTTCGGTACTAATAGAATTTAATTTTGAGAGATTTTTTAGAGAGAGAGAGAGGGAGGAAAAGAGAAAAGAGAGAGTAATAGCAGAAGATTAAGGAAAGTGGAAGAATTTTTAAATATTTTAAATCATTCACTCTCTGTGCTTTACAGGGTTGATACTGTTGTTATAATTAAAATAGAATTTTTAAAATAACACGCACACGATTTTTTAAAAATAATCAAACTACGCTCCTCCTTAATTGCGATCGTTTTATCGAACACTTATTATCGTGATATTTAAGTGGATAAAACTATGGTGAAAAAAAGAAGTTGGGTGTGGATTCACTGTACAAAATATGCTGATAGTTTAGCTACCAAATGTAATATTTGTGAAGAACAATATACCGAAAAATATTTTATTTTTTTAAATTATATGATAGTTTAATTATAAATATTCAAAGCAATAAAACAATACCTAACGACGATCAAACAATAGTAATCAATCAGAAGGCAGGAAAAGTGGCTTCAATTTGAATTCATTATTTTTTTAATATAAGAATAAACACTAGTAGAAATGAAAATATCTAAAATGAGCTGAAAAGTAGAAACAAGATAGGAATTCTAGATCTGATCAATGCCAAGTCTGATCAAATGAATGACGGTCAGAGTGCCTACAACAAAGAAAGGCCCTATAATTCGATTATTTATAATGCCTGCTCAAACGTTAATTTTTTGAGGTCACTGGTTCGGCCGAGTATCCATCATCCAGTTAGTATTTGTATCAGACCAATAAGACATATTATGGCTATTTACGCTACCACTAAAAAATGCAACTTCATCAGTAAAAATAATACGATTTAAAAGTTGATTATCAACATTTATTCTGTCCATCATTATCTCTGAGAACTGTAGGCGCCTATCAGGATCATCTTTATTTAGTATTTGAAAAAGTTTAACTTTATATGGGTGAAATTTCAAGTGTTTTGTTAATATTATTTGTGTTGTACCATAGGATAGACCATGTTCTTGTTGGATTTTCCTGATACTGTTATGCGGATTCTCTTGAATTGATAATGCAACGTTAAATTGGTGTTCTGCATTCGCTGTAGTAACTAGTTGACCCAATACAGTATCGTGATCATTGAAACGTTGTACCGTTAAATTTATTGCATTTTTTTAGATTCTAGTTTATCCGACTCTAAACTGTTGGTTAATGATTATTGTCATAACTAATCATAATAAGAATAGTTATCCGCTCCCGTTCAGTTAGAACCATGATGGCGTAACAAAGCCTGCCAAATTGTACGGGATAATTAAAAAACTGTTAAATTAAAAAAAAAAAAAAATAATAATAGAACAGTTTTGTTAAATAAAAGAGTTTTTTATTTAATTATTATTGAAAAACATTTAATTATTGGAAATGTTTTATTTATTTAATAACCATAAGATTAATTAAATTGTATTTTATAGTCATTATTGTGAGAAAATTATCTTATTATAGCCAGACAAACAAAAAAATACTTTTTGCAGATGATGAAATAGTTACTCTCTACACACGAACTATCAACTCTTACTATTTTATGGGTTGTCATTGTTTAAAAAGAAGAAAAACACGTAAAAATAGCAAGAAACTTTTACTGAAAATAATACAATTTTTCAAGTTTTGCTGGTTTGAACTTGTGTGACCTTGTAAGACCCAATAGTCAGATCATCGTACACATATTTAAACGCACAATTTCCTATACTTTATCATTGTTTTGTAATTCATATTTTGTCTAATTTTTATTTTCACCTATTTCGTGTGACCAATTTTTAAAAGTATTCTTTGGTTTTTTTAATCTTAAATTTTTATTTAATGATAACTTTGAGAAATATGACTATAATCTACCCCTTTTCACACAACTCTCAATACCTTTAGTTCTATTCAAATGTGGTACTATTGGTAATGTTTGTCTAAAATCACCAGAAGTTACGACAACTTTTCCTCCGAAAGGAATGTTGCTTTTACACACATCTCGTTAAAATTTATCAATTGTTTCGAAAGCATATCTAGAAACCATTGAAATTTCATACCAAATTATAATTTTAATATTTTTTAAAGAAGTTTCATATTTTCAATTCGGACTAATATTACACGTATGTTCACTGATGTTTAATGGCAACTTAAACGTACTATGCATAGTTTTTACATTAATTAACAAGTTAGCAGAAATACCATTCCAAGCCATAGTAACAAAAGAAGTATTGATTGACATGAAGTATCTAATAATTACATTATGTAAATAACTTTTACCACTACCATCAGATTCGTCAATAAAATAATATTTATTTCCAATGTTATGAATTGTTGCATTGATGATTAAATCATATATTGGTTTTTGATTACCTGTTAAAGAATTTATTAAAGTTTCTAAGGTTTCAATATGATCATATTCATCTAATTCTTAATCATATTCTTCATTTATGTCATAATTACGTATATTTGGTATATAAAAATCATTTAATTTCATTCCATATAAGTACAATATTTTTTCAATATTATATAAAGTTTTTTCTTTCAGCTTCAATTTTTGATATATTTGAGTCTATAAAATGTATATTATTTTTATCGTATAAATCTAAAAAATTAATTGGTTTTTGGATAAATATAAGGAATAATAAGGATAAATGCAAATAGTTCACACATCAATTTAGGAAATTTGAATACAGCAGCTTCTGCTAAACATTTATTCCATTCATCATCAGTACTAATAATACCTCTTGATAAACATGCAGCTTCTATGTATTATAAACTATACCATTTACAGTTCGTATATCTGCAAACGATATTACACCCCGAACATACAATAATAGTAGTCATATCCAATTATTTGGATTTACGAAATACATCCTACTTAGAATAGGTTTATTAAATTTCTTTCTTTTAATCCATGTTTATGTTTTTTTATCAAAAACATAATAATAAGGCATATTTCAGTATATAAATATTGTCTTGCATTCTCGTCACCTTTATTCAATTTAAACCATGATATTAATGTTGTATTTATATTTTTATTAATTAATGTATTTTCTGGCCCTTTTTGAAAATATATACGCGATATTCCACGTGATCCGATCAAAATTTTAAACTGTACCAAATTTTGGATACGCACGGAAAATATTTGTCAGAAAACAGAAAACAATTTGTAGTTACTAGAATCTATTTTCTTAAAAGTTATTGTAATCTCAAAAAGTGAATTTTTTTAAGTTTTTTTTCAACATCAGCTGCGTTTACCGCTATTGAACTCAAAATCTATGAACTTTTACTATAGAATATTACAAGTAACATTCTTTGCTAATTATGTCTAGAATTTATCCTTCTGGGTTAGAATTTCTAATCTCAAGGTCAATGTCTAATAAACTATAAGCCAATATTCAACTAGGAAAAAGTGTAAGGACGCCACAATTGATTTTTTATCCAAAAGTTTAAAAAAAGCTTTAAGCAATTTCAAACGGTCCGTAGCTTTTTATGACCTTTAATTCTGTAAAAAGTTATAATAATTTAAAGAAACACGAAATTTATTTAAAAATTAAAATGGGAATTACCATGTTAATTTTTTAAAATTATTTGTCTTTCTTTAAATTACCATAACTTTTTACAGAATTAAAATCTACAAAAAAGCTACAGACCATTTGAAGTTATTGCCTCAAGCTTTTTTTAGATTTTCAGATAAAAAAATCAATTTGGACGAACTTATACTTTTTTCAAGTTGAATATTGACATGTTGTTTATGTGAAATTGACCGTGAGATTAGAAATTCTAACCTAGGAAGGATAACTTATAGACATAATTAGCAAAGAATGTTACTTATAATATTCTATAGTGAAAGATGATAGATTTTGAGTTAAATCTATCAACTTTAGTCTAAAATATTTGATGCATTTTAAAAATTTGACCGGACCACTTCACATAGAATATCCTATATATATTGTTCATTTTCTTCATGAACAGGTAATCTTATAATAGCATAAGATTGTTCATGTAATTTAAATTCCAAAATACGATACATAGTCTTCGGTGCACAGACATATCTAGTGGATAAATATTGTGATATTTCATCATAATTGTATGTATTTTCATCATTTTCTTTCATATCATCATTAGTAGCTTCAAATGTAAATTTTACTAAAACATTGTCAGGACCCTTATAAAAATATTTAAATAAATACTTTATATTTTAAATTTTGACTCTAAATCGTCCGTGCATGTATTTATTACAAAGTATTATATAAATTTTAATCGGTATTTCCGAACTAATTTGTGTTGCTCAATATTTTTTCAAATATTGCACAAAACCCTCTTTTATTAGCAACTTACTTGCATATCGCTAAGTCTTAAATACTTTATAGCTTGTATTGTATTATAATGCAAGTACGGCGAATATCACAATAAGTCAGCAGATAAAATATAATACAAATAAAACAACTGTCAATACATTTATCAGTCACATACTAAAATATAATTTAAAATTGGACGACACAAAAAAGCAGTCATTTGTCACCACAATCTCATGTCCTCTAACATCCCTTAAATACTTTCATTCATGTGTATATGGGACGATACAACATAGAATAACAAATAAATAAATAAATAAACAGTACATTTAGATTAAACCTATTCTAGTGCCGAGAAGTGTCTCCGAGCCGCGGCCTTAGAACCCTTTATTGAGGCCAGGCCACGAATCTCTGTCAGTAAGGAGTTCCATAAATGCGCACCTTGCACCTGTAGGGAGCGTTTACCAGTCTCGGTACGCATCAGTGGAGGTACGAATTCTCTTGTAACCTCCCTTCCAGAGCTTCTGGGAGCACATCTTGAGAAGAGACTCTCCAGATACGCTGAAACTCGCATACGTACAATTTTGTACATGAGTACCGCAATAAATACAGTCTCCTAGAATCTGTGCGCAGCCAGCCCAGAGAGTATATGTGCTATCCTGTTAGTATCCATTCTAATACTGCAAACGTAACGCACAAAAACATTTTGTAAAATCCGTAATCGGTTTCTAATCTCATGCGATACATCCAGCATGACTAATGAACAATAGTCTGTGTGAAGAAACAACAGCGCCTCGGCGAGTAGCTTTCTAAGAGCCTGAGTAGTATATTTGCTTAAAAATCGCATACTGTACAATACTCTATTTACTTTTCTTGTGATATTATCTACATGTAGTTTCCAAGATATCTGCGAATCCAAAACCACACCAAGACTCAGTACCCTCTCCACAAACGAGATGTACACGCCATCACCCAAGTCAATGTCACGACTACCATGGTTGTAGAAGTCTGAACAAAATTTACGGCAACCAAACAATGTAGCTTGAGTCTTAGAGGCGTTAAGTTTGAGTGAGGCGCGCGCAACCCAATGCTGTATTTTGATTGCGACTCTCCGAAGCTCTGCTATTCCCCCACCCAGATCAGGGTATGGGAGTTGCAAATAAACCTGCAGATCATCTGCATACAAAACATGCTGGGCACCCGCAGGATGAAGTACGTCACGTAAGTTATTAATGTATAGGTAGAAGAGTAGGAGTCCCAGGATAGACCCTTGAGACACTACCAGGTAAACTTACTTTTTTGTTTTGCATAATTACAAGAAGAGTTCACACCCTTGGGACACGGATCTTTACCAAACTCTATTATAAAAATATGAAGAAAATCGGATCTTTAGATTCCAATGCCCTTTTTATGACAGATATAAACAAATAACGAAAAGTCTCGCTAAAAAACCATTGACTTTGATTATAACTCGGAAACAAGTAAATATATACATTCAAACCAAATTTTATAAGAAAACTGAAATTGAGTAGAAATATTTCGAAAAAAAGAGCTCATCTCTTAATTTGGTCAAAAGTTATGTAAGAAATAAAAATTAAATGCAATTTTGGTCTAAAGAAATCATCAAATTGTAATACTAAATTTTCGACAAAATTTCATCTAATTTCTATTTTTTCCATACCTTTTAACTAAATTAACATAGTTGAAATTATTGTTTTCTTTTAAACATATCAACTCAATCTCAGTTTTCTTTTCAAATTTGGTTTGAGTATATATCTTTACTTGTTTCCGAGCTGTAAGCAATCAAAGTCAATGGTTTTTGACCGAGATTTTTCGTTATTTGTTTATATCTATATCTATTCGGCTTTTTCATATTTTTATAGTAGAAATCATATCCTAGAGTTGTTAAGGATCCGTTTCGCAAAGGGAGTGGACTCTCCTTGTTAGTTTAGCCTTTTTATATAAATACAACATTATATCATAATGAATATTACACCATACAGTACATACACGTAAATCGCGAGCAAAGCGAGCCTGTCTAGCTAGTTTATCATTAATATTATTCAAATTCAATCAAAAAATATAATTTAAATCTACCGAAGACTTATAAGTGCATTTATCTGCTATAAAACAGTTAAGTCCTATGTTTATTACTGCGTGCTACTATGATACAACTTCGATTATTTAAGACAATACAAATATTACTAATTATTTAAAAATAGGAAAATAATATTTGAGATAAATTTAGATCTTATGTGTCAAATAAATAATTATACAAAATAATTTAATGCATACAAAACAATAGTATCTTTATTACAGTAAGCACAAACATTTAAATAAAATATACATAATTAAGACTTTTCAGTACCAATTTTAAATAATGTGAAAATATTATTTTTGACATTGGGCTTAATTGTGCTTGAATCTGTGGACGATTAGCTGCTTTTATATTGAAAGTGCTTCGATGTTAATATATCAGAATCATAGGGATATGGATATGCTTTGAAAGATCCGATCTTCTTACCGTTAGCATAATTATATGATTTAAAACATGAATCGCAAAATAGACTGGGATTGTGTGGCAGTCTGTTATTATAAGTTGTAACCCAACTAACATTATATAAGCCGCACGTCATACAATAACGATTTTGTTTTGGTTTAATTCTAATAATTTTAGGATAGCAAGACGCATTTAATTCATCTGTCGTATTAATAAATCTGGAAAAGAAAATAAATATAATGAATTAGTTTCTGTTGCGTTATTTAAATATTTAATTATGCATTTTTTAACATTATTTTGTTATTATTAGTTGTAACACGTTCATTGGGGATCAGGGAGAACGGCTTCCAATCATTAATAATAACAACACATTTGAAATAAGAACTGGAAAATTTATTTAAATAAAACAATTATACATGCTTGAAACAATTACGGTCGCCAGCCACGTACACAAAATTATTAATGATATTTCAGCCATTACCCCACACACACGCACACAACACCTTTTCCGAGAATCTGGAAAAATGGGAAAATAGGGAGCAGAATCTCACCTTCAAAAGGTAGACAATAATAATGTCATCGCACTTCACTGAGTTCGTCGTGTCGAGCCGATCAGCAAGTCCGCGCGTATGCGCTTGACGCAACAGTCCAATCTCGTCTGCTTCACTCGGCCGATTTGACGCGCGTATACTGTGTGAATAGCGCAATTTCTCTCTCTCTCCCTCTCTCTCTCTCTCTCTCTCTCTCTCTCGTTCTTTCCTGCACAGTAAGTAGCCCTAGCCACGTTATTTGTAGGCTCTGGTTTTATATGACTGATTCTGCCACCTCCTGCCTTCGGGCGTTTTTGTTATAGGCCCTTGCATGCGCCTTCATGCAAGCTTCGCGTTTTAGACGATACTCACGTACGAAGGAGCCAAACACACTTGAAGAATTTCTTCACATTAGAAGACATACAGACGAAAGAACTGAAGCTCTTGATAACGACACTGTTTGAAATGAGCTGCGAAATTTGGGATTCCTTCCTGGGCGAGCGGTTGACTTAAATGGCTTTACACTCAAGGACTTGAACAGGCAGTTTGCTGGTGTGTCGGTCTCTTTACTAGAGGATGATGAAAGCCGACATGCAATAATTCAACAGGCTACAAATGATGATTTCTCCTTTAAAGAGATTAATATAAATTATGTCGGGTCCTTTCCTGTTATACGTAATTTTCTTGTCAAAATATTTAATTCTTCTTTTTTGACCAACATTTTCCCTAATCTCTGGCAGAAAGCTCATATTATCCCCTTGAAATAGTGCAAAACACCATCATCGCCTTTTGATTTCAGACCAATTGCACTCTTATGTTTCCTTTCTAAGGTTTTAGAGAAAATTGCCTTAAACCATCTGCAAAAGTTTCTGCAGTAACGCTCGCTTATGGACCCAATGCAAACCGGTTCTAGATCATACCACTCAACAGAAACCGCTTTGCTTAAGTTGACAGAAGATATACGTACAGAGATTGACAGAAAATTTGTTACAATACTCCTGTTGTTCGAATTTAGCAAGGCGTTTGGCACAATATCTCCTACTCGTTTACTTGACCGTCTAAGGCAAATGGGGTCCTCCGGATTTCCGAAGCTGAAGTCTATGCTCATTCATCCACTCGTTAACCCGTCATATAACCTGGTTCAGTTTGAGCTGAATCAGGTAAGTGTAGCGAGCCATTATGATACGTCTTTTACAGCCTGTAATAGTCTTGGACTTAGCATAAGCTCGCAGAACTTCCCAGCTGTGTTAAGCAGGCTGAGGGGCCTGTAGGAAGACGAGTTCTCGGGATCCTATAAATAGTAGTGTTACCACCCATACCGAAGATAATATTGGACAAAAGACCCTTTAGGAAGTCTGCGGTCTCTATGACTAAGTTTCTGATTGAGGGCGACGAGACGTGAAAAATAAGTTCATTTGGTGCTAGAGCGCTCTTGCCCATAGAAGAGCCCAGGTTAGCTTGATTGGGTTTATTGCAAGTCTCCCAAGAACAAGAGCTGATTATCTGCCTGGTTGAGCAGATAGCTTAATAGAATTAAGTAGTCACTTAATTGTCCCATTGGTGGGCAACTGTGATGTCGGTAGGATTCCAAGGATGAGGATCTCCAAGTGTTTATCTCGGCCGTGCTTAGACCAATCGAGGGCTTAACCGTACCCGACGCAACTAACTTACGAACGTCAGCAGTGGTAACCTCCAAAAAGCATTTAAACTGTTATTGACCGAGGAGATCTAGCCTCAGTCATCGGTTCAACCTGAGCCAGGGTTGCCAGACGACGATCTTTTCTCTTCATTGCTCTTGTATAATAAACATCCAAACAGAAAAGAAAAGAGAATCGGCAACTGGTTACTCTGGACGGGGCCAGGAAGTAACTTAATAACCAGCGTAAATGATGGCGCTGTGGGCGAGGTAAATCGCTTGGAAACACCGGCGGTGGGGATGGGCGTGGCTCTAAGAGTGAGCGCGCCGCTGCTCAAAGCCTAGAAAATCGTGTTTCGCATAAACAAAGAAAGAATATGAAAACAAATGTAACGTAATTAAATCCTAAGTGTTATAAGTACTAATAATTATTTTTACTAAGTAATATAATTACACGTTCTTACTAACTAAGTAGAGGCGGTAATAACGCTAGTAAATAATCAGGTTTATTTGTAGTTAAGACCTGATATGTTAACAACCCAAGAAAATACAATCTCCTATCTTCCACAGAAAACCATGATAGTTTTTGATAATATGACTGCAGTCTGGCATTCTTCTTTAGCCTAAAAATATATCGTACACAAGTATTAGGCAGATGTTCAAGTTTCAGATTTAAATATTCGGGCAAGTCACTATAAACAATACAGACGTAATTCAGATGGGGAAGAATAAGTGAAGATACTAGTTTCTTCCTAATGGTGAAAGAAAGAAAATAAACCTTTATTACGCCATTTTTTACGCCAATTGCGATCTGAACTCACTAGTTGAATTTCACATTGGTCAATAACAATAGGATGAAGCATGTCTCTATTAATAAGCCGTAATTGTTGAGTAGACCCTATCAATATAGCTTTATTTTTACTAAAATTTATGTCCAAACCATGGGTTTTGGCCCAATTATCTACTGTTTCACCATCCTGATTTAATTTATGAATTGCAATATTACAATCGCTAGGCTTAGAATAAATGTATACCTGGAAATCATCAGCGAACAGCATCCCATGGGTAAATAATAATACATTGGGTAACGAATTGATGAAGATTACGAAAATGATAGGGCCAAGTGTTGAACCCTGAGGTACACCAGAGGTAATACCAACACAAGACGAAGTATTATTACTCTGACCTATAATAGCTTGTGAGCGACCTGTGAGATAAGAGAAAACCCATAAAATTACATCATCAGCGAAATTTAGATGTTTCATAATTTTAAAAAGCTCCAAATGGTTAATAGTATCGAATGCTTTACTGAAATCAAATAAAATAAAAAATGTGACCTGACCCCTCTCAATAGCTAACCGCATATCTTCCGTAACTTTTAGTAATGCAGTTTGAGTATTATAAGAGCTACGGAACCAAGATTGCAAAGGCGATAGCATATTATTATACTCAAGATGAGAAGTTATCTGACGAGAAATCAATCGGTCAAAAGCTTTCGCAAAGTGGAGTTAAGGAAGGCAGTTAGCTAAACGATGATTAAAGAATATACATTTCTAAAGTAGCTTAGGGAAATACTATCTAAACTACAGCTCTTTGACTTAGGAAGGCATGACAATATAGTAACTTCAACCTGCTGTGGATCAATCAATGAAAAATTAAAACATGGATACGTTTGGTCAGAGGTCAATCTAAGGATTACCGATAATTGCTCAACTAGGGTGACGTCGATTAACTGAAGTATAGTGGGGAATAAGATCTTCAACTAAGAAAAATTTTGTAGGGGGGTTATTCACATCTTTTACAATACCCAATTTGTTCAGAATTTTCCAAGACTGCGACTCGTCAGGGCTTTCACGCAGCAATTTTTCAAAAAAAGAATTACGCGCCACCTTGAGGTCAGACTTTAACTCTTTACGCATAGACATGTGTAAAGCTAGCAAACCTAGGTCATGACGCCGCATAGCAATTTTATATAACCTGTCACGACTCTTACATCGACTCTTAAGCTCAGATGTTAACCAAGGTGCCGGACATCGATGAACATGTTTTGTTAATGTCGGAGCAAATTTATCGAGATTAGCAATAAGAATATTACGAAAAGAGTCAAAGTAAGAATTGACCGTCCAGCAATCAACAGGAATCTCAGTAATATTAACAAGATCAGGGGTAACCGAGGTCACAAAGTGAGACGGGGAAAAATCCTTAAAATCACGAAAAGTAACCACGTTATACTTTAGAACACGTGAAGACAATTTGTAATCGATATAGATGTAGTCATGGCCGTTAATAAAAGGACTCTGTGATTGGATAGTAGCAACTGCCTTATCTCTTGAATCAACCAGAATGACGTCCAGCCAAGTATTAGCTTCCCCTTTGTGGTGAGTTGCATTGAAGGGTACAAGATGATAAGAATTTTCATTAATTAAGTCCATTAAATGTTTGCTATAATAATCGTTAACTGGTAGATTGTAATTTAAATCACCGGCAACAATAATATTATCATATAAATGGGAACGACTTTGGAGCACATTGAAGAAATTAGTCAAGACATGGCTTTTCGGTCTTCTATAAGACGATGCAAACAGGACTTTTGTCTTACTTAAGGGGATGTCGCAAAACATTGTTGTGCAGGTCCGTGCTTTCTGTTTTATCGATAATTTAACAGAAATCATCTGTGGCGCCCTCTGTATTATATACTAATACATATATAGTTGCATCCCCACAGATGGCGCTAATAAGTGTTAACGTAATATAAGATATAAAACACAACGCTAGTAAAAGTAATTACAAAATGGATTATAAAAAAATATAAAATTACTGTAAAAATAAATGATTAGTTTACTGCAAAACCTATAAACGTATCTAACTGGTTAATCTGATTATCTGGAGAAATGGCAAATTGTATTTGCAAATTATCCTTAGATTATACATGTGTGATATTAATACAAAAAATTAAAGTAATAGCATGTATGTACTACCTCTGCACTTTGCGTACACTTTATTTGTACTGTATTAATGTATTTGTACTTTATGGTAACATGTACTGTACGTACATTTTATGAAACGTGTACTGTAAGTACACTTTATATGGTACTGTAAACTGTACGTATACTTTTAATGGTACCGTGTACTGTACGTACACTTTATAGTAACGTGTACTGTACGTACACTTTATAGTAACGTGTACTGTACGTACACTTTATGGTAACGTGTACTGCACGTACACTTTATGTTAACGACATGTCAGTCGGTAGTGCTGACTGATTGTACTTTTCAATTTTCACTTTGATTTGTATTGCAATTTAATTGTAAATTTTGATTTATAATTAATTACAACAAAAGTAACGCATATCCATCTACTAAAATTACAATTTTCTTATCAGTGTTACGTACATTATGATTTACAATGAACTTAAAAAATAATCTATTATTGTATAGTTAAATTTTTAATTCAGTTCAATTTTCATTACTACCGTATTAACCCATATACTTTGTATAGTTTTAGTACCCTTCATTCCTGATCAAAAAAATATTTTCCTTTACTTTAACTTAATAAGATTTTCATCATAATAAACTTTCTAAATGGTACTAGCATCTGCTTTTTAAAATTAAGTTTAAATTGTTAAAGTTTTCTATATCTTCTAATATTAATAAACTAAGTATTACTGAAGAATCTTCATAATTTTATCAACTAATTGATATGTTTAAATGTATTTTTTAATCACTATTAAATTAAGCAATGAGCAAAACAGTTATTGGTAAACAATAAATAAACATACTTCTATGGAGACCGTTACTGGAGGAACACCTGTGATTTTATCTTTATAAACAATTTTGATTGTTTCATTAAGTTTATTTATACTAACTTTTATGTATTATAATTAATGCAGTTGGAAATATGTTTAATTTTACTAAATACATATGTAGATTATAAAATGGATATTTACTATGGTACTGTTGAATAACTGATAATACATAGTACATGGTAAGTAATTTAACCTAATGGAATTGCAACTTGAAATCGTACTCCGTTTGCCGAGTGTAGGAGGTGTGTGAAATCGTCAAGACGAACTGTGCACGCACCATCTAGAGGGAACCGTCGTCTGCTAGTTCCTAACAAGATCAATCGAGATATCGCTATTAATACAAAATAGTTTTCTATATACATTTTGTAAAGATCACGTACGGTATTAGGGCATGGCGACAAAGGCGAAATCAACGATTGATAAAAATCGTAATAATTTAGCCGCGTATATTTTTGGCCAATTTATAAAATAAATGCTCGGCTGCGCAAGTGGAAAAGGGTGAAACGGGGGAGAGATGGGAAGCACGTTTACGAAAGACGGAATAAATGCACTGCATCTGTTACGAAGGCATGCACTCATCTTGGCGGTATAGAGAAGCATATCCTGGGTTGACGCTTGAAATGTTGCTTTCCTGACACACACACACACACACGCACACATCTTCAGTAGTATAGTGGTCAGTATCCCTGCCTGTCACGCGGGAGACCGGGGTTCGATTTCCCGCTGGAGAGCCACATGGTTGAGCACCCATGGGCTGTGTCTGGCGGCCGAGAAGACCGAGGCGGTACTTATCTCCAGAACAAAGCAAAGGAGGTACGCCACCTTTACTGTAAATGATAAACGTATTAGATTGGCGGACACGGTAAAATACCTAGGAGTCATATTGGATGCGCGGCTAACATTCAAGGAACACCTACAGAGTACAGGGTCGAAAGTCACAGGAGTGGCTAGAGCTTTGTCGGGCATAATGCCCAATATCGGAGGGCCAAAGCAGCCACGTCGAGCCCTCTTAGCGACAGTGGTAAGCTCGGTAATTTTATATGGAGCCCCAATTTGGGCGGATGCCCTAAGAAGTAATCCAAGCTACGGTGCATCCTGCCGGCGAGCCTGCAGAATAGCCGCACTAAGGGTGGCTCATGCTTATAGAACCGTGTCACATATAGCCCTCTCGGTGATCGTGGAAATTCTTCCCATCGATCTTTTGGCGATAGAGAGGGCTGATACATACAGAAAAGGTCGGCGAACCTTAGAAAACAGCAGCGAAGCAGCACGTGGTAGTAGCAGTCGGTGGTCAAACAGGACCATCGAACTGTGGCAGCAGAGATGGGATTCGGCAAGCGAAGGTCGCTGGACCCACCGCGTCATCCCAGATGTCGCTAAGTGGACGAGTAGGAAACGGATTCGTCACCTTCCACCTGACCCAGGTGCATACCGGGCATGGGTGTCTTCGCAGTTACCTGCACCGCATCCGTATATACGGGGGTGCGGAGTGCCCAACCTGCCCTGGTGTCGACGAAGACGTGGAGCACGTCTTGTTCTGGTGTCCTCGATTCGCGGAAGAAAGGGGTGATTTCCAAACTTTTTGGAAGGGGCCTTTGACACCAGAGGGTATCGGGATGTGCCTCCTTGGTTCGCAAGAAGGTTGGGATACCGTAGTGACCTTTGCAGCATCCATTGTGTGGCGGCTGAACCATATCAGAAAAGAAGAAGAGCGTACCAGGGGCATCATTAATAGCCGCCCCACATGCACGAAACAGTGATATGATTGCCGATTCGAAGGGCCAAACGTGGCACGATTGCCCCTCTCAAAGTAATGCCTTACGGTGGGATCCGAGGGGGGGGGGATCAGTCGAGAGGAGCAGCCCTGCTAAGACCAAAGGCAGGGTGGTTTTTCGGCCTGACGTCCGCGTGCAGCTTCTTGCGTCGAGCCGTCAGTCGACCGCCGTCGTTCCGCGCTCATCGTACGGTGAGTATTCGCGGTCGTGCGGATACGACGAAGGCGGCTTCAACTATGTGTGTTAAAAAAAAGAACGTCATTTACTCGGAAGATTTCGGCGATAGATTATACTTGCGAAGAACCTGTGAGGCGACAAACTGTCGGCGCGTCGCTGAGATTGTCTCGCCTCGCAGGTATCGAGCCATCGAGAATTCGAAAGCAATTACCTAATCTATCGTAGCAGGGTTTATATTAATTTTATAACAGTGTTTGTATTAATAACCGAAAACTATTCGTAGTAAGATTGGAAAAACGAAAAATTCCTTTTCGTGGAGGACGTCGGCGGTGATTATATTCGCGGATAACCTGCGAGGCGAGACACGCTCTGCGTGTCGCTGACAAGGAGGGGTTCCACCTTCCAGGAAATGGATTTCGATGCAACTTTGAGAGCTGTTTTCTGGTACCCAAATATGAAAGAATTCATATGAAATTCAGTCTTATAGGCTGTTTGACGAAAATTATACGCTGTTTACGAAAAATTGTGAAAAAATATGTGTAAGCTTAATCGCCAATAACAGTTGAGATCAAGTAGACATAGTTTAAAAAAGAAGAAGCTCAAATATCTCAATTTAGATAAAAGTTATGGAAAAAATAAGAATTAGACGAAATATTTGCCTAAAGAGTCTATCAAATTTTAATACTAAATTTTCGTTAAAATTTTATCTAATTCTTATTTTTTCGATAACTTTTATCCAAATTGAGATATTTGAGTTTGAGTATGTGCGTCTATTTCTTTCCGAGTTATTGGCAATTAAATTTAAACATTTTTTTTCACAATGTTTCGATAACTACGTATAATTTTTGTGAAACAGCCTATGAGATTGAATTTCATATGAATTCTTTCAAATTTGGGTACCAGAAAACAGCTCTCGAAGTTGCAACAAAATCTGTTTCCCGGAAGGTGGAACCCCTCCTCGTGAGATTGTCTCGCCTCGCAGGTTTCCGTCGAACAGCTATTAAATTGTTACTAATTGCTGCACAATGTTCTGGAGTCGAACTGATTTTTTTTTCTTACAATCATTTTGTCCTTACTGATATTAAATGTTGAAACTTGCAGTTACTATATAAGCAACGTTAAACTATCTAAATTGACAAAAAAAACCAGCAAACTACGGTATTTTAAATCAAAATGATAAAAGTAGCGCGCATTCTTTTTTAGAACCGACGCATAACGGAAAAACGTTTATTTCTATCCCTAATATATGATACAAGCTTCCTAATGGCTTAATATCCATCGTATTTTTCTATTTAATGTTTTGCCGTGCACTTTTGTCTGCTTTTTTAGTATTGCAACTTTTACCAATATCGTGAACTTATGTATCTGCACTGTATATCTTAGGACACAGTCCAGTTTTTACAAAATTAAATTAAATCTTTGTTGCTTGTTGACAAAGAGAGGTTATGTTTCAAATCGTATTTTTCCAATTTTAACGATATTTTATCATAAATTCAACTTTTGTACTTGCCATACACTTAAAATGTATATTAAAAATATGCCTCTATCCCGTTTTCTAGCTGTCATTATGTTAAATATTTGAATTAAACAAATAATGCACCCAACATTCAGTGTCAGTATAGTACAATGTATTTGAAAGTACGATGTGCGTGCAGCAAATGGCCCGATCGTGCACGCACCTCCTATAGAATCCATCGCCTATTCCACCACGCATGAAATAAAATATATTTAGCTATACCAAACTATTTAGCTAAACTTTTTCTTACCCTTCCGTCTGCTAATTACACATTTTTAGAAGGAACGAATATCGTTTTTATTTTTCGTTTAATTTTTCAATCGCTTATGTATTCCTCTAGTTTTTACTGAAAAATTATTCTAAGATAATATAAAATGCTGCCTCTACTTTATTTCTTGATGCTTGTAATTGCAATCTATATATATTTCATCGCAAATATCTAGTACCAGCTTCCCGATTTCTTTGTATCAATCGTATTTTTCTATTTATTTCTTCGTCGTTCACTTTCGACTGTTTTTTTAGTGTTCCAACATTTACCAATATTGTGAAATTGTGCGTCTGCACTGTATTTGTTAGAAAATTCTCCAGTTTTTACAAAATTCATTTAAATCGTTGTTGCCTGTTAACTAAGAGAGGTCATGTTTGAGATCGTATTTATCAAAAGATTCGCGCGCGCACCTGATTACGTAGGTGAGGGGCAGATTCGCGCGCGTTCAGAAGAGATATAGCCGCCTTGTTATGCGACAGGTGTGATCCCCCCGCGTCCCGTTTCATAGCCTCGCTGTTTATATTTTACCGTAGTGTACGTGGTTGTATTTTAAGTGCAGGCCAATCCTGCATTCGCATCGTGTTGCACCGTCGGAAATCGACCTGCAGTGACGCAACCCGGTGCACGGACGAACGGACTACTTGTCCGATACCGCAACGAGATTGATTGATTGATGATATTTATTAGGCTACGGGGGCCAGCCCCCAAAGTAGCACTTGTTACATTTGATGTACATAGAATTCAATAAGGTAACATAAAACAATGATAAACAATGAGCTGTTTTAAAAGGCACAGCCGTGTGGACGCGGTAACGCAATTTTATGTACTCTCATTGAGAGCATCGGCGCAATAACATATAGTTATATATATATAAATATAAATATAATAGGATAAAAATAACATTGTATAAATAAAATTGTATAAAATAGCATAAATAGACTAGATAAAATAGATTAGAATAGATTAGATTAGATGACTACAGTAAAATAAAATAAATGTAGTATAAATGTAGTATAAATGCGCATATGAAATGTTGTGGTTTTTTCCGTATAACATAACATAAAATAGAGTATAAAATAAAATAAAATGAAATATGCAATAGATGAAATAAATGAAATAAATGAAGTAACGCAGTATCGCAGTAACAGATAACGCATAGAATAACGGATTACAGTCTAACAGTTTAACAGATTGAGGCACGAGCTCAAATAAAGAATATAAAACAGAATAAAAAACATAAAAAACATAAAACATATCTATAGTTATAATTGCAGTTGCAATACCAAGACCATGCGTGCGCGGCCTACCACTGCGGAACTTCAGGCACAACAATACCTTCCTCTCTCACGCGTTTATCCCATGCCCGTCGGTCGAGCCCAGTGAGGTACTCCCGCAGTTGGCACTGAAATGAGTGAAGATGATCCAGGTCGAAGGTTAGGTCAGGGAAATTGTTCAGGAGCTTTGAGGCAGTGATGGTGAAAGACTGATTCAACGCCTCGGTCCGAGGAGGATGGTACGTGAGCGGCCGTCTTTGAAGACGGGAGGAGGTACGAACCTCAGGGCGGGAATCAGTCCGCGTGAAATGACAATGCAAATATGATGGAGACGAAGATGAAATGATTTTATATGCTAATGAGCCAACGAGATAGAGCCTCCTGTGCTCGGCCGACAACCAGCCCATTTTCAGTCGATATGGCGTGACGTGCGCCCGCCTGGGAATAATTCCCCAAGCAAAGCGCACGCACGCATTAATAAGTCTTTGCAGCTTCAGTTCGCGAGTACGGTCGACATCGTTATAAACCGCGCACGCATAATCCAGGTAGGGCCACACCAGGCTCTCAATCAATGACTTACGCGACTCCTTGGACAGGGCTCGTTTGTAGAATCTGAGGGTGTGTAAAACGCCATGAACGTTCTGCGCAATTGATTGTACATGTTTGGACCATTCTATGGTCGGCGCAATCCACACCCCCAGCGACCTGACGACATTTTCATAGGGCAACGCTACGCCACTCACGCACACTCTCTCAACTTCCCCAAGATCGAATCTGGATGTATAAAGTTGACTACCCAGCAGAATAATCTTCGTCTTGGAGACGTTGAGCGATAACCCATTCATCGACGCCCACCGCGCCACCGCATCCGCATCTCGCGACACCCTTCTCACAGCCAGGCCGAACTCAGCAGGGGGAAAAGAATAGTAAGAGCTAATAAAGAAAAGATAATAGAGAGCGAGCGAAAGAGAGAGAGAGAGAGAGAGAGAGCGACTGGCCAGCTGATCGTTATACGATTCCAGCATCGAACTCGAGGAAGTAAGCGGTACCACTTCACGCGATTGCGTTTTATTTAATAAAGAATAAATAAGAATATCCACTTAGGCCTATTGTTTCATGTATTGGCAGTCCCACATACAAGCTATCTAAAATAATAGACAAAATGCTTTCGAATTGCATAAAGAGACCTAAATCTTATGTTAAAAATAGTGTAGATTTAATAAATAAAATTAGCAACTGTGATATTCCTGAAAATTATGTTTTGATTTCTTTAGATGTAGTGTCCTTATTTACCAACGTACCCGAAAATTTAGTGATTGAGAGTATTGAAAAAAGGTATCACCTTATAAGAAAAATTTACAATATCTCATTAAATGATCTTCTAGAAGGTGTAAAATTTTTGCTACGTAATACGTATTTTTCTTGGGATAAAAAATATTATAGACAAATTTTTGGCTCTCCCATGGGTAGTCCGATAAGCCCAACTTTTGCAGATTTGGTAATGACAGATTTAGAACAGGAGTGCTTAAATAATTTAGATTTTATACCGGTGTTTTACTACAGATATGTAGATGACACAATAATGTGCATTCCTGAAAATAAGATAACTAAAGTATTAGAGGTATTTAATAATTATAACGCACGATTACAATTTACTCATGAAAAAGAAAAAAATGGTGCTATAAACTTTTTAGAGTTATCTTTAATTAGAAATAATCATAGTAAAAAAATAATCACGAATTGGTATAGGAAAGAAACATTTTCAGGTAGATTTTTACATTTTTTATCCAGTCACCCTATTGAACAAAAACGTGCTATGATATATACGTTGGTAGATAAGGCAATCTTATTGTCAAACCAGAAGTTTCATAACACCAACTTAAAAATAGTTAAAGAGTTTTTAGTTAATAATGAGTACCCAATTAAATTTATTAATCATAATATAAGAAAAAGAATGGAAAAAATAAAATATAGAACTAATAGCAATAATATTCAACAAAATAAACAAAATAGATACTTTGCAACTTTAAGCGTTCCATATATACCAAATTTTTATAATAATGTGTCTGGTTTTATGAAACAGAAGGGTATTAGGGTTGTTCCTAAAATTTGTAATGGATTAAGTAATGTTATTGTTAGAGGCAAGGAAAAATTAGACAAACTTTGTGAAACAAATGTAGTATACAGAATTAAGTGTAATGATTGTGACGCAGCATATATAGGAGAGACAAAAAGGCAATTAAATTGTAGAATAAAAGAACACGAATCTAATAGTAAAAAGTCGGGTGTGCATTATGTTATAAATGACCATATAACAAAATATGACCATACATTTAATTTTAAAGATGTAGACGTGTTAGATAGAGAAAAAATTTGGGGGAAAAGACTGATATCAGAGATGACCCATATTAAATTAGAGAAGAATGCCATTAACGTAAAAGATGATACAAAAAATCTTAGCCAATTTTACAATAACATTGTTAATCAACTCAAATTACGGTCCAAATTGTAATAATTTCCTTTCTTTCTTGAACGTAATTCAAAAATAATGCTAGTTATCTACAGATGGTAGATCAATTAGTTCAAATTTAATTACAAGTATTATAATCAGCGCTGTAATCGATTACTGATTAATACGCGCATAAATTTGAAATTGAGAAAAAATCAAAATTTAATTTTTAATTTGTAAATGGTAAATATATTTTAACAAAATGCAATAAATATAGACTGAATTATTATTAATTTTTAAGAAAAAATTTTTAACAGTAATTGACAATAATGAATGAATCAATGTTAATATAACTTTAAATTATAGAAATATTAAAGTACAAATAATAATATTTATATGGTTACGTGTTCATTAATTATTTTTTTAGTGGTGTTTATAAAAGAATTTTTTTAATATTATTGACTTAAGTTTGATGTTAATTAATGATATTACATTTCGTATAGGAGTTATTAATATTCAAATTTTTGCTACACGTCTATGTCATGAATACGGTCAAATTGACACACACTACAAGTGTATAATGACGGGTCGCAAAAATTTGAATTATAGCTTTACCAACTATCTGTGATAATGACTAGCAAATTTTGTTTTCTGATAAATTTTATTGATATTGACTGCTTTTTGCTTAATTGGTGTTGTGTGTTCTATTAAATTATTTATTTATTTATTTATTTATTTATTAAATAAATTCTATGATGTTATATAAGTACGATTCAGAGAAGAAAGGTAAAATAAGTTACATAACCTCAATCTTTGTGCAAATTTTAACACTGATGTTTTGCTACTTGCTTTTGCTTTTGATTATAGAGCGACACATTAGAGATACTATGGAAATTATGAGAAAAGCCACATATGTGCATTAATTTGACCAAATAGTGAGTAATTATATTTAGATATATATATATATGCAAAATTGTAAAATGCTGGTGTAACAAATGATTGTTTCAATAAAGGTATAGCCTGATGAGGATGGAGGACTTCCATCGAAACGTCGCCAATTAAATAAATTAAATGGTTAGTTCACTAAAAATCGATAAAAACGCCTCCTTTTGAACCAACTGCGTGGACGAATAGAACAAATTTATATCATAAAGAATAAATAGTTTATTTATTGCGCTATACCAGTCCCGTTGACTGTGTATATTATTTTAGTTCGCGATATTTTTCCCCTCTCTCTCTACAAGTCGGCCGTTTACCGACTTGTAATAATAAGCGTAGACCTCGGCGACAACTAGAGACTTTGTTTGTTATTTATCTTTTGTGATCCTAAGAGCTCATATATTTCTGACTGAAAAGCACTCGAAGCGATACCCCTGTTTCGCGGTCAATTTCAGATTTGATTTCTTACCTGGTTGATATCTGAAACAGTACCTCGATTTCAGACTAACACTTAACAAATTTGGTAGAGCGGCCAGGTAACCGTCGCCGTAATGCTGGAAAAATACGTTTATTTGCATTTTATTAACAAGAAAAGTAAGCATAGAAAGTGTAATCATTGAAGTTACTAGTGAAATTTATAAAAAAATTAGAGAAAATAATGACAAAGTGTTCATAGGTTATCAATGCTGCAAAGCATATGATATAATTAATTTAAGACCTTGTTTCAAATGTGGAAGGTATGGTCATAATGGATATAAATTTATAAATGAAAAGATTTGTTTAAAATGTTCTGGTCCTCATTACACGATTCATTGTAATAACACAGACAATTTGAATTGCATCAATTGCAAATTCCATAACAGTAAATTCAAAATGAATTATAATACTCAACACGTGGCTAACGATAGTATGTATTGCCAGGTGTTTAAAAATAAAATCAAGAAATTTATAGATAACACAGATTACCCAACGAGTCCAATTATACCAAGATATATCGGTAAAGTAGAAATCGCACCAGCAGTTAATCAGCAGATAAGTAATTTGAAATTAAAATCAACAGCGTCTGTCTTATCTGTTGCGTCAAGTAATTCAACAAAAAGTTCTACTAGATAAGATTTAATTTGATTTATGAATAATAATTTTGAAATAGTCGACAATATTATAAGTAACAATATTATAAAGGAGAGCATTTTCAGCCATGTAGACAATCTTAATAGATTTATTAATTCAAACAAGGAAATATTCTATACTTTAATGTAAGAAGTTTAACTAATTTTAATAAATTAGAAGTTTTTATTAATAATCTTGCCAGTAAACCATTTATGATTGTGCAGAAACGTGGAATTTAGAATGTCATGAATTTTTTAATTTAAAAGGATATAAAATTTAATACAATTATAGTAAAATAAACAAATCGGATGGAGTTGTTGTATACATTGCTGATGATATAACTGAGATTACAAATGTATTTCAAATAGGAAACCTAAAAGTATTAAATACTTGTACAAATTCTGATTATTTAAAAAATGTTGCAATCTCTTCTTTTTATAGATCTCATGAGATAAGTAAAACTGAATTCTTATTGAACATAAAAGAATTTCTAGAATTAAAGAAAAAGATTAATAATCATATAATAATAGAAGATTTTAACATTCATATCTTAAATATAGACAATATTAGTCCAGAATTTCTAAACAGTTTTCTTGAATAGGGTTACATACCAGGAGTTCAAACAATTATAAGACCAGGCAACTCTTTGATAGATAGATCATGTATTGATAATTTTTTCATTAAAACTAAAACCTTAAATACGAAGATAATTCAATCTACAACAAACCATTTTCCGTTGAACCTATCATTTGGAAAAATAATAATAAAAAATAATAATGAAAGAAAAAATTTTATTCAATACAATAAACTTATAAGAATGCTAAAAATTATAACTGGAATGAAATATTTACAATGGAGGATCCATGTCAAGCATGTGACGGAAATCGTCATACAACTATTCGAGGCAGATGAAGTATTTAAAGTCATTTTAATTGTAAGTCGTCGGAGCCTTTGGTATGTCAAGGCCAACCAACAACATTTGCTTACTTGAACTCAAGTGTACAATTACGCGCGCAATAGTACGTAGGGATGAGAGCGCGAGAGAGTGTGTGTGTGTTTCCCACTCTCATCCCTTTTTCGGGAAATTAGGCGATTGCCTAATTCAATACGTCCCGATACGCCACTCGAGGTGGACAAAACTATCCGGTGCCAAGTTTTTATTGGTTTCGGCTAATAAGGCGCGTGAGGCGGATCATCCTCGCAAGTGTGGCGTGAGTGATTTGGTGTGTGAAAAAGAACGGGAAAGTATGTGAGTGTCAACGCGGTCCGCGAGGCACTCGCCGTGGCATAGGGCCGCCTTACCACCACCGC
The DNA here is from genome assembly GCA_026168455.1 of Theocolax elegans. Lineage (NCBI taxonomy): Eukaryota > Metazoa > Arthropoda > Insecta > Hymenoptera > Cerocephalidae > Theocolax > Theocolax elegans. The sequence continues at coordinate 67,041,394 of CM047425.1, forward strand.
AGCCGACGTCGGTCCTCCGTTGTCCAGGAGGCCACCGAGACACGGATCGGCTAAGCCATCCACGGGGCGAATCCCGGTAAGTCCAATTGTATTACCGCGCGTCCCCCCCCCCTTCTCCGAGAGTATGTGAGTGTGTGAACTCGGGAGTGTATTCGGGTACGCCGGTACCCGAATAACGGAGATCGGGGTACAGTCAACCGCAGGCAGGCAGGCAGGCAGGGAGGCAGGCGAGGAACTCGATCCGGTCGACTCCCGATACTTCCGCCCGCGCTAAACAACAATTGTCGGCCATCATTTCGCGCGCGCGAGAGAGAGAGGGAGGGGATGAGAGACAGCGTGTGATACGCGTCTCTATACCGGAGCATTCCCCCTCTTGCTCGGGTATGCGAGGAGAGGTAGACACCGGTATCTCACCGAGATCGGTCATTCCCGATAGCAAGCTTAACGGGAGATCCTTGCCTGGCTGTATGGGAGCGGCAAGGTAGGGAGAGAGTAGCTTGCGCCGCGGATCGCGGGCAACGTGAATCCCCCCCCGAACAGCGCGGCAAGAAAAAACTTCGTGAGAGCCGATCATCATCGGCTCTCTCCGATTGCGCCCGCGAGTGGGAGTGAGAGAGAATTCCTAGTCGCGGGGATTCGGAATTAGGTGATAGGCGCGCTATCCTGTGTGTGAGAGAGATAGCGCAATCAACTAGCCCTTTCACATATAAGGTATTCGCAGCTGGTTTCGCCGAGAGAAATCACTGCGGCGAATGATTTTATTTTTGTAATAATAACATTGATTCGTTCCCGCGCAGGATCTATTATATATTTTGGTGTGTGAGTGTAAAATAATAGATCCTTTCGAGAGAGGTAGCTGTCCCCACCCCCTTACTCGCTTAGTTAAAATTATTTTTAAATTATTTTTTTTCTTTATAAAAGGGATGCGGCGAAACAATTATTGTTGTTTTATTTGAGTTCGAGAGCGCGGTATTTCTATTTTTGCTCTCCTCCCCTCCCTGACCCACATATTTTATATATAGGAATATAATTTAATAATTGTGTATTATTTATTACTATTTATTTTAATAATATATGTAATTTATTTGTGTGTATATAAAACATATTCTTACAACTTTTGTTAATTATTTAAACTTGTTGGTAAGTTAAATAAATAGCATTAAGTAACTTTGTGTGAATCAGCCGCAAAGTTACAATAGTTGTAATATTAATTATTTAAACTCGTGTGTGAGAAAGTAATTAATATTATTTGTATTACAAATATCTGACGGTACTTACTTGAGTTAATATTTTGTATTTATTAAGTGTTACTGCTCCAATATTTGTAACAAATTTTTGAAAAATTTTTGAGTATGAGAAAATTTTTTTTATAACTCGTGTTAATAGTTTAGACTTGTTGCAAGTTAAACAATTAATGTAAGGTATCTTTGTGTGATTGTTCCGAAAAGATATGAGAGTTGTAAAATATAATTATTTAGACACGAGAGTGAGTTAAATAATTAAATTAAAATTTTTTTTGCATGTATGTTAATGATCGGCATCTAACCTAATTTTGTATTCGCTGTTTGCTGTGAAATTTTAATACATGTAAAAACTTTCTTGTCTCTTCTGTGTGATTAAATTATATCTCCACACATTTTTACCAATTATTTAGACTTGTTTGTTAGTTAAATAATTCGTTATCATTTTTTTTTCGGTGAGTTTGAGTAAAATAATTCGGTGTATGAATTTAATTGCTAGCGAGTTAAATAATTAAATTTTTATTCCCTTTTCGCTCAATTTATAAAAAAAAGAAAATATAAATTATTTCAACTTGGTAGCAAAAGAAATTATTTATTTAGTCCTTTTTAGGATAAAATAAATATATTTCGGTGGAAAAATTGTCGTTTGGGACGACAACTAGTGAAATAATTATTTTGTTGCAAACCATACAGGATTTACAACATTTCGTAAATAACCATACATTTTTTGAAATAATTTAATTATATTTGTGTTTGTTAAGTAAAGTATAAAGGAAATCTTTTTTTTGTTTCGCTTGTATACGCAAAATAATAAATGGTATCTTGGTGTGTGTGAATCACAAGACACTGTATTTATTTATATATTTACTTAAAATTAATTATTTAGACTCGTTAGGAGATAAATAATTTAATTTTTTTCTCTTTTCTTCCTTTACAATTTGTTGTTTTTTTATTTATTAATAAATTAAAACTTTAATTATTTTAATTTCCATAATACAATAAAAAAAAAAGTGAATTAATTTTGTTGGTACACTAGTCGGTGCATATTTACAATTTATTGTAATTAAGACGACACCAAATTTTTATTTACTCGTTGGGAGTAATAATTATTTTATTGTGCTGAGTCCAATAAAATAATTTCAAATTGAAAATTGAATACTTCCGAAGTATTTGAAACACTATGGATTTCATCCGAAATCCCGTTTGAGAGTACTTCTCCCGACCTAACACGTTGGCTGCTGCTGGTCAAAAAAGTAATGGCCAGCAGCTATGAAGCCCGAATGGCCCAGCTTATGCGTGAATAACGCATAGCTAGGGATATTCGTCGAGAAACGCAGAAGCTTCCGATTGAGGCATTGCATGCCCAATTGGAGCATCTGAGTTTAAAGGCAAATGGCCACCGGATTAGATATGTAGACATTAATCTGGAAATACCATGGTTCCCAGAATACAATGAGAATGTAAGGGCAGAGCCTGCACATAAATCTCTAGTATGTCAGGAACTATGGGAAATTAGGAAAACTCGTTCCAGAAAAGGGAGTGCGGTCCCATCAGGAACGGAAGTTTCCTGCGAGTCCGAGATGTCGGATCGCGAAAGGGTTGCTAGTGACAGAGCACCCATTCTTGAAGAAGATGGAGCTCGGTCACCAAGTAGTCTGTCCAGAAACTCGCCAATAAGTACTGCACAAAGCATAGAGTTAGCATCAACAGGTGCTATACCTAAACGGTTTGGTGAGGTACCAGCAGCAAACACGACCAAGACTGCAATCTCTTACGTTCCTGTTTCGGTAGCTGCAACTTCATGCTCAACCACTACGTTGATGGTTACGACCGTGACGACTGCTCACCTCGGAGGTTTTTATGCACCCGCACATTACCTTCAATTAGGGAGAGTGAAGTGCCAACACAACATTTTGACTTGGGTTTGCAGGCGGAAACCGACCGTCGGGCGTCACGAGGATACACCTCTAGACAATACGACAAATGTAATTCGAGGCCAAGCAACCGAACGTCAGTATGTTTATGATATGAATGGATATGACCTTCCTAATGACGTTAGCGTTCAATCTCACGAAAAACCGATGTTTGAACCGAGATGTCGTGATACCTCTTCTAAGACTTTTGAGGGACAAGATAGAAGAGAGAGGCGTGAGTACATGACTCCAAACAGAAAATCACGACACCACCATTCTGTGAGTAGAGCCTCAAGCAACGATGAACGTCGTGAGAACTATACGGAGAGACGTACTCAGAAACGTCATTCGAACCGTAAACTCGACGACCGAGCTCAGCCGGAAATTCCGGAGCAAGGTTACAAAGAGAGGTCGCACAGACGTAGAGAAACGCCTCGAGAAAAGCGTACTGTGGCTACTTGCGATCAATGTACTCAGACGGATTCGTCGAATGGGTATCAGTCTGATCGCAAACCTACTCGTAGGCGATCCGATTCTCATAGGGCGGCTGAAGGCCTACAAGATAATAGGAATTCTTCTACCAGTAGACGTAGGAGTTCCCCGACGGATAATGGAGATGACTGTCGGGAAAGAGGCTCCTACGAGGCCAGGTCAAGGTATCGTGAAGACGATAACCGTACGCAAGATCGGACGGGGTGTGCACGAGAACTGCATATCTGGAACATGTCCTTTGATGGTGAGACCAAAAAGAACGCAGAAGAATTTCTGAACCGTTTCCGAGTTCTTAGATCGCTGGATGTTTAGTGCTCTGCCCAATGCGTTCTCAAAATCAGCTCTGTTTTGGTATAGAACAGTTCAGTCGTCTCTTCAAGATTGGCGTGATTTTGTGATCGAGTTCCTCAATGAGTACGGCCGTATCATAAATGACGAAGATTTACTCATGGAACTTCGATCAAGAACACGAAATGAGGGAGAAAAGGCTACGACGTTTTTGGACTGTTTCAGAGCGAGCGTAAGTAAGTTCAAATGCCCTCCCTCATTAGAACAACAGGTGAAGATGGTCTACTCGCAATGAGGCCAGATTACCGTAGGTACATACCAGTACGCCAAATCAGCAATTTTTCGGATTTGACAAGCTGCGTTAAAGAGTACGAGCAGCATTTAACATGAGACACGAAATTCACCAATTCCAACGTTAAGCGCGAGTAGCTTGTACCACAAGCTTTTCCGAAACAGAGTGGTGGAGAACGAGTTTCGGGTAAAGTGGCGACTTTTACCAAAAAGAGTAAGGATGAGTCTTCTCATTCGGATAAACAGTCGTCTAAGAAAACTATTAAGAAGAAGAGCAAGAAAAGTGCGAAAAACTCGACAAACTCTTCTTTAAGCGAATACGAAGCAGTCGCTGTGTACGGTACTTCCAACGTCGCTAATAGTTTTCAGAAACGATACGATAAATCGAATAATAGAGTGAGTGCTCGCAATTCGAAATCCGTATAGTACGTGCCTATTTCTCAACAGTCACCTGGACAACAAAAACAGAACTCGGGCAAAGGAGAAAGCCGTTCTTTGACGAATTCTCAACTGCCCCAGCAAAATGTCCTTGTCCCACAAATGGCACAAAACCTGGTGAAGTATGTGCAACCACAGGCGGCGGCATTAAATCCAACGAACCTGAGCACCAATTTTATCGGCGTGTGTTTCACATGCCAAAAAGTCGGTTATAGGTCGTCGGATTGCCCGAGCTGAACATGCTACCGATGCGAAAACATTGGGCACTCCGCTGAGCAGTGCTCTACCGAATTGGTAGCAAAGGAGTGCCAGCTGTGTGGAACTAGGGGCGTTACACTCCAAACTTGTCCTAACTGCGTCAGGTTCCTCCAAAACGTGGGAAACCTGAACGCAGGGCACCCGAGCTACACTGCAGTAAGTAAACCGCGAGGTTTACGAAGAACCCTCTAAACTCTTTAAGAAGTCTAGCAGATCATTTGCTAGCTTCTCTAAAGTCCTTAACGGAGATCAAATTCCCATTCAGACCGAAGTTGGTGTTGAAAGTAAGTCTGAGTGTAACGATCCTAAACGTGCTGGGGATTCGACAGATAGAAAAGTTCTTAGAACACAAACTGTCAATCCCACCCGAGCTTTGCAAGATAAAAAAGAACAAGGAACCTTATTAGACCAACTGAAGCGTGAGGCTAACGACTGGGCTAAGAAACTCCAAAGGCAAATATACTCTGGTATCAGAGATATAATTGGTGAAGAAGGCGTAAAGAGATCGTTATCTCAGCCGCTTAGCACCATCGAAGTGAATGACTTTGGTTGTTGCTCATCGTCACCCCGTTGTGACACACCTAGTAAAGAGGACAAGAAGCCCTTGGTGGAGAAGGAAATTGTCCTCAACAACGAGCCCTTGGTGGAGAAGGCATTTGTCAATGGTGTGCATAACATGAACCATACAAACTCGTTGCCGAGAAGTACAGTTCAGGGGTGGAGGCAGATTCCGTACCCAGTACGTCTAAAATGACGCACGCGGCATCGACTCCTAACGACGATAGTCAAACCGATCAGATATTTGCTGGCATCCAATCGGATAACCGGCTATTCTTTTTGGTACGACTCGGTGGAAAGGACTTTTCGATCCTGGCGCCATGGTCTCTCTTGTACGATCAGATGTTGTCGAACAGTACAAGTTTAAATGGAGACCTGTCAAGATTATCGTGAAAGGTGTAGCTGGACCAGCACTTAAAGTTTTTGGCTTTATCGACATTCTATTCAAGAAGGCCTTGATGGCAATATCCAACTGAGAATTGTAGAGAATATTGAACATTCCATCATTCTCGGTATGGACTTTCTACAACATTGGAATATGGAAGTCAAATTAGGCGAAGCTATCTGGCGTATCGGCGAGAGTGATTAGAGACACTTCGTCAGAGATACAGCTCATGACATTGATTCGAGGATTTCCGCTGAATCTGCTGGCATAATTGAGATACAGGACGACCAGCGGAAACAAGTCAAGGAGTTAGTTGAAAGCCTACTCTTGCCCTCGGGAGACGTCCACGACTTTACGACGTTAATGGAGCACCACATAGAGGTTGAGCCTGGTGCAAGACCGGTTCGTCATAAACCAAGACGTATACCTCCCAAGGTCCTTAACGGAGATCAAATTCCCTCTCAGACCGAAGTTGGTGTTGAAAGTAAGTCTGAGTGTAAGGATCCTAAACGTTCTGGGGATTCGACAGATGGAAAAGTTCTTAGAACACAACCTGTCAATCCCACCCGAGCTTTGCAAGGTAAAACAGAACAAGGAACCTTATTAGACCAACAAAAGCGTGAGGCTAAAGATTGGTCTAAGGAACTCCAAAGGCAAATATACTCTGATCAGAGATATATTGGTGAAGAAGCGTAAAGAGATCGTTATCTCAGCCGCTTAGCACCATCGGAGTGAACGACCTTGGTTGTTGCTCATCGTCACCCCGTTGTGACACACCTAGTAAGAGGACAAGAAGCCCTTGGTGGAGAAGGAAATTGTCCTCAACAACGAGCCCTTGGTGGAGAAGGTTTGTCGATGGTGTGCATAACATGAACCGTACAAACTCGTTGCCGAGAAGTACAGTTCAGGGGTGGAGGCAGATTCCGTACCCAGTACGTCTAAAATGACGCACGCGGCATCGACTCCTAACGACGATAGTCAAACCGATCAGATATTTGCTGGCATCCAATCGGATAACCGGCTATTCTTTTTGGTACGACTCGGTGGAAAGGACTTTTCGATCCTGGCGCCATGGTCTCTCTTGTACGATCAGATGTTGTCGAACAGTACAAGTTTAAATGGAGACCTGTCAAGATTATCGTGAAAGGTGTAGCTGGACCAGCACTTAAAGTTTTTGGCTTTATCGACATTCTATTCAAGAAGGCCTTGATGGCAATATCCAACTGAGAATTGTAGAGAATATTGAACATTCCATCATTCTCGGTATGGACTTTCTACAACATTGGAATATGGAAGTCAAATTAGGCGAAGCTATCTGGCGTATCGGCGAGAGTGATTAGAGACACTTCGTCAGAGATACAGCTCATGACATTGATTCGAGGATTTCCGCTGAATCTGCTGGCATAATTGAAATTTGCCCAGAGTGAGGTCAAAAAGATGTCTAACAAGGGCATTATTGAACCGTGTGCGAGTGATTGGTCAGCTGCTCCAACCATCGTCCACAAGGACGAAGGAAGTTATCGCTTCTGTATCGATTTTCGAGACCTTGATGCAGTCACAAAACGTGATTCTTATCCAATTCCTAATAGGATACCATATTGTATAAGCTGCATAATGCAAGGTATATATCGAACATCGATCTTAAGAAAGCGTACTTCCAAATATTAATGGCCGAGGCAAGCCGGCATTATACTGCATTTGCTGTACCAGAGTCGGAGCTGTGGCAATTCACGAAAATGCCTTTTGGCCTCATGAATGCTCCTATGACCTTTGCACGGCTTATAGATGCAATTTTCGGGGCTAAGGTGGAACCTCATGTGTTTGGTTATCTAGGCGACTTGATCGTCATTGCCGAAACTTTTGAGGACCATCTAAAATGGCTCGAATACATAGTAAGGACGTTCTATGACGCTAGACTCGAAGTGAATCGAGAGAAGCGTGAGTTTTGTTGTTCCAACGTAACGTTTCTTGGGTACAAATTGAACGCGGACGGCTTGAGACCTGATGAGGAACGAGTTGCTCCAGTCCATAACTACCCTACTCCTCGTAATGTCAAACAGCTGGAATCCTTCCTCGAGATGGTAGGCTGTCACTCTCGATTCATTAAACGAGAAGCTGACATTAAAGCTCCCCTTACCAAGTTATTGTGTAAAGACCAGGCTTGAGATTGGGGCGAAGAGCAGGAGGAGGCGTTTGGTCAGCATTAGAGTTGCGTTAGCTGAAGCGCCTGTATTAGCCCGTCCAGACTTTTCGAAGCCATTTACCGTCCAGTGACGCTAGTGACTTCGCCAAAGATGCGGTGTTGACGCAACTGGACGACGAGGGTTTCAAGCATCGGATTGTCTTCGTCAGCCGATTATTAAAAGACAACGGAAAAAGAATGCTTGGCTCTCATATGGGCTATTAAGAGATTGAGACCATACATTGAGGCCTATCGATTCACGGCTGTGACCGACCATAGTGCTCTAAAATGGCTCAAAAATCTCAGAGAGCCGTCGGGTAGGTTGGCACGATGGATACTTGCAATGCAGTAATGGGACTTTGAAATAGTGCATAAGAAAGGAGCCTTGCACTATGTCCCGGACGTGCTTTCTCGTGCCGTCAACCCAGACCCCGACGAAGAAGAGATTGCCTCGTTCGAAGTAATTACAGATCCATGGTATATTGCTAGATTAAACGATGTGCGCTCATGCCCTCAGAAATTTCCGGAGTGGAAAATTGAGGATGATATGCTATATCGTTTTATAAGTGATAAACTCTTAAACTCTGTAACAGAACGAGAAGAAGGCTGGCGCCTTGTTCTACCCTTAGAGCAGATGAACCGAGTCTTAGTAGATTCTCATTTCCACCCATCCATGGGTCATATGGGAGTCGAAAAGACATACGAACGTGTTGCAAGAGACTATTATTGGCCGGGTATCTACCACATCCCCGTTAATTTGTTTTACAGTGTCTGATCTGTCAGAGCTATAAGACGTCTCAAGCAGGTCCTCAAGGCTTGATGGATAAACGGAACATTGAGAGACCCTGGGCTGTTGTAGCAGCAGACGTAATGGAGCTTCCACGTAGTAAAAGTCAATACAAATACATCATAGTATTTCAAAACTTGTTTACAAGGTGGATAGAGCTCAAACCATTACGTACGGCGACCGGTAAGTCGGTGTCGAAAGCATTCGAGGAACTCGTAGTATTCCGTTGGGAAACACCAGATTTCTTAATAACGGATAATGTCGCAAATACTGGAGGAGTATGGCATAAAACATGTCAGAACCCCTCCTGACCGTCCACAAGCCAACCCGGTGGAGAGAACTAATAGAACGTTAAAAACGTTGATTGCGACGTTTGTGGATTCGGATCATCGAGGGTGGGACACATTTGCACGAATTTCGCCATGCAATAAACACAGCAATGCAGTCAAATACAAAAGTCTCACACGCGTTCTTAAACATCGGGCGTCATCCACAACCTGTGAAGAGTTTCCACAGGGAAGTGGAAAAACAGGAATTTAAGATCCTGAACAACCCCAAAGTATGGCTAGATCGACTTAAAAAACTTGATGCTCTGCGCGACGTCAAGAAAAGACCTACAATAGAAATAGACGTATTGCTCGTTTCAGGTAGGAGATCTAGTCATGAGGAAGTGCCGAACGCTTTCCCAAGGTGCGAGGGGCATATCTGCTAAACTGGCGCCAAAGTATGACGGACCCTTTGAGGTTAAAGAAGTACTATCTCCAGTCGTTCTGAGACTAGAAGAGTCTGGTCGGAAACGGACCGAGGTACACATATCCGATGTGAAGAGATATGTATCACCTCGAGTTGCCATGTAAGCGGCAGGGAAGACGTATCGACGTACGTGAGAACAGTTAGCGAAGGCTAGGCCTTATGACTATATGCCACGTCAACATCAGTGAAGCAGCGGAACCGGATAGGAAGGGACGAGAAGAGAGCGGGGCTCAGCCAGTCCCTGTCCAACGAGTCAGTGGGAAGGATAGGATCAAGACATCTGTCCCGAAACCTCGTAGGAAGTAGTCGCAGAAGGCTCGGCCTAGCGACTTGCAACGGCCCACCCCGATGGAAGTTGACGCTACGAGGATGGCTGGGCCATCTCGTCAGCCGATATCAGAGTCGGGAAATGGGTATAAACCCCGTACGTCTTCGGAAGTATCGGTTTCTTCCACTGGAATGACAGCACAATCCAGTAACGAGACGGACATTCTTAGGGAACGTCGCATGTTGCTGGAGGTAACTGCCAATCTCCCAGCTGATGTAGCACGAGACGTAGGACAGGAGATGGTTCGTATCCTCAAGGACGCATCCCTTCCCGTCACTGCTCGAAGAGAGCAGAGGACAGCGCGCGGTCGCAAATAAATTGTGCCTTCATTCGACTCGGCCTTCCCGAGGGAAGTAGAGTCTAGGGGGGGGGGCTTTGTAACGGAAATCGTCACACAACTATTCGAGGCAGATGAAGTATATGAATTCATTTTTATTGTAAGTCGTCGGAGTCTTTGGTATGTCACGGCCAACCAACAACATTTGCTTACTTGAACTCAAGTGTACAATTACGCGCGCAATAGTACGTAGGGATGAGAGCGCGAGAGAGTGTGTGTGTGTTTCCCACTCTCATCCCTTTTTCGGGAAATTAGGCGATTGCCTAATTCAATACGTCCCGATATGCCACTCGAGGTGGACAAAACTATCCGGTGCCAAGTTTTTATTGGTTTCGGCTAATAAGGCGCGTGAGGCGGATCATCCTCGCAAGTGTGCCGTGAGTGACTTGGTGTGTGAAAAAGGACGGGAGAGTGAGTGAGTGTCAACGCGTTTCGCGAGGCACTATCCGCGGCATAGAACCGCCTTATCACCACTGCAGCCGACGTCGGTCCTCCGTTGCCCAGGAGGCCACCGGGACACGGATCGGCTGGGCCATCCACGGGGCGAATCCCCGTAAGTCCAAGTATATTACCGCGCGTTCCCCCTACCTCGAGAGTATGTGAGTGTGTGAACTCGGGAATGTATTCGGGTACGCCGGTACCCGAATAGCGGAGATCGGGGTACAGTCAACCGCAGGCGAGGAACTCGATCCGGTTGACTCCCGATACTTCCGCCCGCGCGAAACAACAATTGTCGCGGTGCACAGCCTTTGGTTAAAATAAATATTCCTATTATTTTTATTTTAATTATTGTTGTGTTTATTGTTCTCCCCGCACCCGCCGACATCCTCTTGATTTGAAATAATCGTGTCGAGGCAAAGAGGATCGCCCGAATCCTCCACACCGTGCGTCCCAGCGAACTCGTGTTCCTGGCGACAGCTAACATCTTCGCGATAAATAAATTAAACTGTGTGCGCGGTATTGGGCAATACGGCACAACGGTCATCTTTAATTATTACCAATAATTAAATTCACCGGGTGCGCGAATACCACGTCACGAGCAATATATGACTTAATAAATAATATAAAAGACTGTATTAAAGACTCTACCATTATTAACAATAAAAATAAGAAATTAGATAAGTCAGAACCAAGAAATATATGGGTAACCAACGCAAATGTAAATTCATGCAATAATAAAGAAATGTTATATAGGATTTGGAAATTAGATACAAACAATCATCAAAATAAAACTGAGTACAAAAACTATGAAAAAATTTTGAATAGAGTAATTAAAGAGGCGAAACTTAAATTTGAAAAAGTACTAGTAGAGAAAGCTATCAAATAGCCTAAAAAATTGTGGTCCATAGTCAATCAAAAATTAGGTAAAAAAGAAAAGAAACGAGAACAAATTTCTGTAATTTATGATAAATTCAAAAATAAAATTTCTAACAGTAAAGAAATTGCTAACACTATGAACAATTATTTTACTAACATAGGTAAACAATTAAGTGATAAAATTATACAACCAAGTAATATGAGTATACAGATATCTGAAATTAATAATAAATCAAACTTTTTAAATCCAACTGATCCACACGAAATCCAAAAAATTATAAATAATTTTGAAATAAAGAATGGTGGCATTGACAACATAGACGGTAAGGTATTGAAAATATTAATTACGTTCATTATGAATCCTTTAACTCATATATTTAATCTATGTATAGATAAGGCTACTTGGCCTGATTCTCTTAAGAATAAAGAGATTGTTCCAATTTATAAAGCTGGTAATAAACTAAATGTAGAAAACTATAGACCTATTTCATTGATATCTAACGTAGCCAAAGTATTTGAAAAAATAATATATAAACGGATTTTTAACTTTTTTGAAAGTTGTAACATTTTCTCGAATAATCAATTTGGATTTACAAAAAATAGAGGCGCTAACGATGCTTTGAGTAAAACCACAAGTACAATTTACAACAGTCTGAACACTAGTAAGCCAGTTGTTATTGCATTCTTAGACGTAGCCAAAGCCTTCGATACTATAGATCATGCCATTTTACTAGATAAATTGTTTAATTATAGAATTAGAGGTAATGCGCATAAACTCATGAAAAGTTATCTAAATAATAGGCAACAAAAAGTTAAAATTAATGATGGTTCAAGTGATAATAATTATGTGATAGTTGGTGTACCGCAACGAATTATACTAGGACATCTATTATTTATAGGTTACGTTAATGATTTGCTAAAAGAAAATATAATATCTTATGCTGATGATACAGCGATTATCATTACTGGAGACACTTGGAAAAACGTCGAAAGAGAATTGAATGAAGAACTACAATCTGTATCTAATTGGCTAGCCTTAAATAAATTATCGTTAAATAAAGAAAAATCTACATATATAACTTTTGGAAATTATTGTAACAGTGTACCAAATAATAATAATTCTAACTTTAATATTCACGTTAGTAATATTAATCTAAAAAGAGTTGAAAGTACTAAATATGTAAGCATACATTTTGATTATTTAATGAAATGAACTCAGCATGTAGAATTTATTGTTAATAAAACTAAATATTTAATGTTTGTTTTTTATATATTGTCAAAAATTATGAATTTCGAAACTCTTAACATGATATTTTTTTTTTATTCTTGATTTTGTGCTCTCTTTTTCCTGGCACTTCCTACCGTTTATCCCCCTGGGGACTTTAACGGTGTCCACCTACCACCTATGTATAGGTGCTTTATCCCTCCCTTAAAAACCCCACCATCTCGCATTCGCCCGGGGTTATGCCCGTGGATGAGGGAAACCTGTGAAGCAGGGAAAACCTCACCCGAGATGGCCGGTGTATTCGAAACATTCTTTTTGGGTGTTAAAGTCACATTGCGTAGGCCTTGACACCGAAATCGAATGTTTCACACCTCCCGCTCACGTTGTGAAGTGTGAAAACACACCTAACCCGCCACGAAAGCCAAGCGACCGAGAGCGTTACCCATCCACTTGGGTACCGCGCTCAATACTGCTTAACTTCCGTGACCGGCTGAGGTGCGTCTCCGCCACTCTGCCACCGCGTCGGTTTCTTAACATGATATATTATGCACTATTCAACAGTATTATAAATTACGGAATTATTGCTTGGGGAAGTGTACATACAAATAGTCGAAATTTATTATATAATTTACAGAAGAAAATCATTAAAGTTATAAGTAAAAATAATTTTATTGCAAACAGCAATTTATCAAATTTTGGACAATTATATGCGTTAGAATCTTTATTGTATCATTATGAAAAATTGAAGTCTTTGTATTTATCTTCCAATAGTCGAACAAAAAATAAAAATATAATTGTTCCAAGACGAAAAAAACTGTTAGTAGTAAAGACAGTTATATCAAAGCTATTGGTATATTCAACAGCTTACCAAATAATTTAAAAATGTTAAATACTAAAAATAAGAAGTCTAAACTTAAAGACTGGATTGTTACAAATATTCAAATTTAATTAATTTATTACATTAATATTTGTTATTTTCACGAATAAAATTTTATTATAATGTTATACATTACATAATGTTTATTAAAACAAGTAAAGTTTTAAATTATATCACAGTTGTTTTACAATTCAAACAGAAATGTTGTATTAGGTTAATTAAATATAAGTACATAGGTTATAAGGTAGTTTTTAGGTTATTGTAATGGGTGAATGGTATAATGGAGACGGTGTGATGAGTAATCTAGAAGTCGGATACTCAATTGTACTATCCCCTTGTGTGATTGGTTTTATGATTGTATGGAAAATGGTATATTGTATATCTGAAAATCCGATATACACATGTACTATCTTAATGAGTGAATGAGATTTATGATAAGTCTATTATTATCTTCGATGTTAGGGGAGCAAATAAGCAGATTATCCAACTTGACGGAACGGAACTTTAAGAAGCTGGAAGCGCAGATGCACACCGTCAATGGCAAGTTGAATTTGCCAAACGGTGCATAAGCTTCCAGCACAAACAAAACCCGAGAGCCAACCCAACATGTCCATTTTCAGGACACCTATACGTGACCCTGGACGAGACGGACATCAGACCACAACAGGTGCAGGTAGAGCCTGAGGGGTTTCAAGCACCTCATGCAGATGCTGGAGGAGCATGTGGGAAGGGTGACACACGGAGACCGAGACTGCCTCCATGTTGAAGCTCTTCCAATCCTAATCTGAAGGCTTTTTACGAGTCCGGCCAATCAGCGTTGGGACACCGCGCGATGTTGGTGCGGTGGTTCGTAAGTGGGAAGTTCGATTCTGTGGCGACAAAAGCTAGAGTATCGATGCCTTCCTGGCGAGAGTTGAGGATTGTAGGATTCTCGCCAACTTCAGCGAGGACGAGATTTGCCGTATTAGTCCGAACTTCTCACCGGAACCGCAGCTACGTGGTACCGGAATGAGGACAAACGGCACTCGTGGCAGGATATTGTGAAATCTGCCGAGAAATGGTACTGTATGATCCAGAGTTTTCAGCAAAGGCTCATCGAGGAGCCAAATGCTCGGACACAGGGTGAGGATCAGCCGGTGAGAGATTATATCACCTGCTCAATCGCGATATGCGAAAACTTAACCCGATCCCGAGCGAGCGTAGGCAATTGGATCACCTCTAACGTAACATGCTACCTCAGCTTTAGCGGTTGTTTAAAAGAGCTGAAGTCAAATCGATGGAAGATTTATTGGAGTTGGCGATGGACGCGGAGCAAACGCTCAAGCGTGAAAAGTTATATCGACCGATTTAATGCTGCCGGAACTGGCTTAAAGTCGAAAAAGCGGCGAACCGCTTAGTAAGATACGTCACCTAGGAAGAAAACCCACAAGTCTCCTCCTCGGTTTAGAAGAAGGAGGAAGGAGGCACGGAAAAGTCCCGATCGACGGTCATCGAGTGGTACATTCTCGAAGCTTGGGGAATCGTCGGATTCAAGAAAGAAGATCGAGATTTCCCTAAGCCGATCAAGTGCCACACTTGTGGTAAGTTGGGGTACACCGTCAGAACGTGCCCTGACTGCGCAAAAAACGCGTGGGGAAGCGGTTAAAGGGGGCAACCGCATACCCCAAAGGACAGAGGTCCCCAAGGAGGACAAAGGTCTGACTCCCGATTATCGAGATAGTCCAGCTGCAGTTAAGCAGAAAAGAAAAGGTTTCTGATAAATCCCAGGAAGTCGGAATGGATCCGGAGATCTGCGATCTCTTAAAGTTAGTGACATAGAGCACTAGCCGACAAAATTACCGTTCTGAGGACGAGACGCGCTGGTGGTGAGAGTGGTCACGCTTCGTTGTCGTCAGCGGATGTGGCCGACGCGACAGAAGATCAGCGCCAAGAACTGCGTGAACTTCTGGATCAAGTGCTTTCCAGTACTTTGCCAAAGATCGGCCGATCATACGATGTTGAGCATGTTATCGACGTCGGTTTAGCGCGTCCGATCAAACAAAGGTACTACCCCGTCTCTAATAAGATTCGAGAGGAAATACAACGTCAAGTTCGCGAGATGCTCGAGACTGATGTTACTGAACCCTCGGAAAGCGGTTGGTCCAGTCCCGTGGTAATGGCGAAGAAGGGTGAGAATGCTAGGCGTTTTTGCCATATATGCAGGATATCCTACGCAAACTCAAGAAAGCCCGATACATCCTAACGACCGACATGAACTGTGCGTACCACCAGATACCTCTACAGGTTTACGGTACGTGGAATGGGTTTGTTCCAGTTTACTCGTATGTCGTATGGATTGGCAAATGCTGGCGCGACATTCCAGCACATGATCGATCAGGTGATTGGACCAGAACTTGAACCGGTTGCTTATGCATATCTCGACGATATCATTATTGTCACTGAGACTTTTGAAGAGTATAAGCAACTGTTGATCGAGGTGTTAGCTCGCTTGGCAGAAGCCGGTTTATCTGTTAACCGGGACAAGTGTGTTTTCTGCCAGGCCGAAGTAAGATATTTGGGTGTGCGAGTTAACCGAGACGGGATACGACCTGACTCAGCTAAAACAGAGCCGATTAAAGAATATCCGGCTGCCAAGAATTTGAAGCAGCTGAGACGGTTTCTCATTATGGCATCTTGGTACGACTGTGCTATCATAGCTGAGCCGCTAACGCGTCTGACCAAGAAAGACCAACAAAAATGGCTACTCCGATTTAAAATACTACTACAGAAAATCAAGACTATCTCGTCGGACGATCAGGTAGCGAATCCTCGAGACCGGCTTCTTCATCCGTCTCGCGGCGTGGCTTGATCCTCCCAAATTAAAGATTTTCCTCCCCACCCTATCGCTATCCTTCTCCATCTTATTCTACTCCTTATCTACCGGCATTGATTAGGATGGTTGATTGCGTGATCGATACGCGTAGTCAGCCTTGATCTTATTTCCGTCAAGGCCGATTATCCAATAATAGTGGTTTACGTCACCACCAACCTGTTAATTATTGGGTCGATCACGCAACCAATCATCCCTGGCACTCGGAAGGCGCGCAATACAAATAAATAATTACCATATCGGTAACCAAGTCGGTGCTGCCGCCCCGTGCCTACCGGCTATATAATTAATACTAACTATTCCCGACACACTCATACAATAATTAAAATTTACCTTCGACTACTATTTACAGCTATATACATTTTAAAAACTATTACAAATCGCCCTAAACTCTACCGACAGATCTACATATTTTTACTTAATTAACTAACGACGCGATCTAGCTAAAATAATTAATTTAATATACGTGCGCGCGCTATACACTAGTATACACGCATACATAGGTGTGCGCGCATCGTATATATATATATATATATATATATATATCCTACTCTACTCGCGCGCTCCCCCTCGCTTCGCGCGCTCTCTCCCATAATCCCACTTACGGTCGCTCACTCGAGCTCTTCGCGCGCGCAACACTCTCGCTGCTCGAGTGATTTCCCCTTCCCGCACACCTCGCCTAGTGCCGCACGATCGTCGCCGTCGGTGCCGCGTTTCCCGGCATACGGTGTAAGGTGGGGGAGCACCCTGGCTCTCCCGACTAATTGTACGGAGTTCGGGCGTGCGCGCACCCATGCGCCATCTCAACCGTCATCGTCTGCTGAGCACGAGTGACGGTTGAGATTAGGACGCCGCCTAACCTCCCGTCTTGTTGACATCAGCAGCGGATACGCCAGGTATTGTAAGACGACCTGGGCTCGGTCCTTGGCTCACGATACCTCTCGGCCGTGGTCTGGCTCGGAAACCGCGTGTTACCGTCGAGTATCGGTCGCGTCTTTCCTCGGCTCCGTCGCTAGAACATACCCGTACCGTGGGTATCAATATTTGTTTAAAGTGCATCGGTGCACTTCGGGCCGCCAGCGAGGGATTCGCTACCTGCAACGCGATCGCGAGCTAACGTAAAGTGAAATTATGCATGCATGTGACTTGTAAATATAAGCCATGTGCATGTGCTTGTGCGTTGTGCATTTTACAACGTCACAAACAGCCCCCTTCTAAACCGAAACACCCCCGGTCATTAAACAACTATTTTCACCCTCAATTATTGATTCTATAATTTAATATGACTCGTACAACTACTACTATTTTCCTAATAAACGATTCGTTCGCGATACTACTTGCTCCCTCGCACGGGCGTCGGACCGAATGGCACACTTCAATTTTTATTTATTTAACACTAACCATCACCATTATAAAATAAAAATAAATAATAAAAATAGAAAATAGAATATTTAATAAAAAATAATAATTCTATTATTCCTATTCCCTCTCTAGTCCGGCAATCGTCCTCCACTACAGACGGTTTTCTTCTTATATTCTACTTCGTAACTCTAGGCCTTACTCTATTATGTACATCTTATCCTTCCTCACAGCTACCGGCGGTTTCTCCTTCTTCTTTCTCCTTCTTATTAGGGCTCCCTGACGGTTAATTTTACCGTAGGGCCTACTCTAATCTCTTCTCTACCACCGGCGGGGATTATTCTCCTATCTTCCTTTGCGACATACATCTACGGGGTTGGATAAAACGTTTTAACTCGGTGATATGTGATTTCGCGATTTTCCGACTGTTTCCTTCACCACTACCCATACATACACTGTAGGGGACAACATTTCTACGATATCGAACGGTCCTTCATATTTCGACGCAAGTTTGGCGGAATATTTGTTTGCGGCGTTAGATAACGTATGTACTGGTCTAAGTACTAAATCTCCGATGGTAAAACTAACATTTTTACGTCCCTTATTATACTGTTTCTCCTGCTTGGCCCGGGCTTGATCAATGTGCCGAGCTACCAGATCTCGCAGGGCATCTAGACGTTTCATCCTCTCCTCCCATACCTCCGGCGGAATTTTAACAACTGGTCTATGACCTTCTACTTCTCTCCTTAAGCTTTCCACTGGCTTCGGATGTCTGCCGAAATTTAAAAAGGCAGGTGACACCTTAGTGGATGTTTGTACGGCGGTGTTTACGGCATGGCGAAATTCGTGCACGTGCACGTCCCAATTCCGATGATCTCCGCCGACAAATGCTGCTATCATCCCCTTCAGCGTTCTATTACTTCTCTCGACCGGATTAGCCTGGGGAAAATACGGAGGCGTCGTGACGTGCGTAACCCCGTATTTCGTCAACGTAGCTTTCAACAACTTGTTGTCGAATTCCCAACCATTATCCGAGAGAAAGTAATCTGGCGTCTCCCAACGGAATAATACTAATTCTTCGAACGCCCTCGCAACCGACGTTCCGTCTGCTGACTTCAAAGGTTTCACCTCAATCTACCTGGTGAAGAGATCTTGGAATACCACCAAGTATCGACACTGGCTCTTGCTTGGTGGAAATTCCATGAGATCAACGGCTACTACTGCTCATGGTCTCTCTACGATTCGGCTTCCCATTAATCCGACGGGTCCTGTTTGCGATACCTTGTATTGCTGGCAGGTCTGGCAACTACGTACAAAGTCATGGGTGTCATACAACATGCCCTTCCAATAATACTCTCTGGCTAGTTTGTCGTATGTCTTCTCGATCTCTAAGTGCCCAGCTGACGTGTCACAGGGCGACTCTTGACGAAATTTGTTTCCCGGAAGGTGGAACCCCTCCCTGTTAGATACATCACGTTTTGATTGCAATTCTGCCTTGCTTGCAGCTAATATTTTTATTACCGTATTTTTGGATAGGGATAAATATAGAGTATTCAAAGGACTGAAACTAGCAGTTAAAAAATTAGGTTTTAAATTTGTCTGGCATAGAAGGGGTAATTATTACGTGAAAGCGCGCGATGAATATCCTTCTACAAAATTTAAGCACTTACTAGACTTAGAAAAAATTGCTGCGCATTATAAACTAGATTGTAACTATGTTAGTAACAAAATATCGTAAGAAAATTATAATGGGGATGGTGTTAGTCTCAGTTCGGAGAAAGTAAATGATCTTAGAAGTTCGGTTACTGAGTCGGGTTCCGTTAGCACAAAAACAAACAAAAACAAAAACTCAAATATAAACACAAATACAATAAATATAAAACTAGAACTAAGAAAAATTAGAAACTATTAGACTGAGGCTGTCACTGTTCCCACCAATGACAATGACAACGACAATGACAATGATATTATTATAGAGAAAAATTGACTAGGTGGGGTTTCTGCTGGACAGCCTAATGTAGTTTTAGGGGGGAGATTACGGGACGGTTTTCTCCATGTGTACTTGGCAAATATTTCGTCTAATTCTTATTTTTTACATAACTTTTGTCCAAATTAAGATATTTGAGCTTCTTTTTTTTAAACCATGTCTACTTGATCTCAACTATTTAATGAATTTGAGTTTGAGCAACTACGTATATTTCTTTCCAAGCCATTGGCGATTAAGCTTAAACATATTTTTTTCGCGATGTTTCGATAACTACGTATAATTTTTGTGAAACAGCCTATGAGATTGAATTTCATATGAATTCTTTCAAATTTGGGTACAAGAAAACAGCTCTCAAAGTTGCAACAAAATCTGTTTCCCGGAAGGTGAAACCCCTCCTTGTAAGACGAATGACGGAGATGCAGAAAACATTAGAAGATCTCAAGAATCCACGGCGCGCAGGAATAATGAATGACGAGAGCTCAGTTACTCCCGGCACTCTATACGTTCCACCGAACGTGTACGTCAAAGAAGCGCTAAGCGCTGTTCCGCGTTTCGACGGGAATAATTGATTAAAATTTACTCGAGCATGCAAGAGGGCAGTGAAATCAATACCAAGAGCATTGGAAACCGAGATTGTTAACTTACTAAAAAACAAGTTAGACGATCAGTCATACCCAGCTATAGACGACATAGAATTCGACAGTCTCGAAGAGTTTATCGACCGACTCAAGGCTGTAAACGCGCCCACGGAGATAATGAACCATCTAAGAGGAAAGCTCGACGCGATCAGACACCTACCCCAAGAATCGTTACTAAGATACATCTCACGAGTCATCGACCTCAAAGACGCGATACTAGACAGGCGACGTTTCGACTTAGGAGACGAACTTGACGACCGCGAAATTCGAGAAATCGAATGGGAAGCTGTATAAGGATTTCGGGACGGACTACAACCTGGTTTTCGTAACCGCCTGAGTGATCCACATATACTTTCGTTTCAAGAAGTGATCGACAATGCCATCATTATAGATAAACGAATGGAACGCGACGAAATGAAAGACGGTAGAGGAAAAGCATATCGTGAGTATGATAGCTACGATAATGCCCGCGAGTACCGGAGAGAAGCTAAAAATTCTTGGAACCAAAGCAAAGCCGAATAACAAAGAAATCTTAGAGAATACAGTGGAAATAATGGACTTGAATACACTGATCAATGAAATGACGTAAACACAGAAATTTCCAGACGAGACTTCCGAGATCAAAATTATTATTATGGAAGAAATTTTAACGATAAAAGAAATCAATACAAACGCCCGTCGGACTTGCTGAATAATGGAAGAGAAGGACATGACAGTAAAGAAGTGCAAACTTGCAGGTACTGCGAAAACATAGGTCACACAATCAACGAATGCCGAAAATTAAAATTTAGACTAAAAAATGATTCGACGATTCTGCACGTAGAAATATTTTCAAAGGATTTCACTGAGAATTACGTTTGTGCCATGCTCGATTCCCGAGCACAACCGAACGTCGTTAAAATATCAAAACTAAGACAATATCCCGATTCTAATCGGCATTGGTGGAGAAGACGTTTTCGCCATTGGGACGCGTGAGATAAAATTGTATGGCCGAACCAGTAAATTCGTAGTTGTGAAGGATACCTTTCCGCTTGCAGTACCAGCCTTACTAGGCTCAATATTTTTTGATGAAAAAAAGCCAGTTTGGATATTCACGATAATGCCTTTATTTTCGAGGATAGAAAATTAATTTTTATCAGTGCCAGAAATACGGTAACCGTAGGACCATGTTCGAGTCGCGAGATCAGAATACCCCTCGAAAACCCAAAGGAACTTGAATACGGATACATACCAACAATCGAATTCTCCGATGACCGAATCGAGGCAGGCGACGTACTCGTGCAAAATATTAATGGATACGCAAACATTATGTTCTCAAACGAAAGTGACGAGGAACTGGAAATTCAGCTGACTGCTCTGAGATTATACCCAGTGGAACGAATGACCTAACGTAAACAAAAATATAGTCAGTCTGTTTTAAATAAATGGTTAGACGATTTAATTCGACTAGATATTGATTTACCGTACACGAACAAAGATACAAGATCGAATGCCTCGTTAGATCTGGAAAGCGCAGCGAGCAAACGTAGTGACGTAACGTCAGAGTTAGCGGAATCACATGAGCAGATATTGAATCTAGCCCCCACAATGTCGCCCAATGGCTTCGATTTCGGATCGTATTCTTGCGATAATCATGATCAATCGATCTTGAAAATAAACATACTTACATACACACAACTGTTTAATAAAATACATCGCAAAACAAGAAAACCTCGAGGAAGAAAAATGCGAAGACTTGGAAATTTCCGATTACGAACAAATTAAACCTTACTTGACCGAATCATTTTTTGATGTAAACAGTTTCACTGAGAAGAATAACTTAGAAAAAATACCGAAAAAGGACGGCCGACAGCACTTACACGAAAACAAAGCAGGATTTTACAATTTAGACGAAAGAACTAGAAAAAGCAGAATAATGGAAGAAATTCCTCAAGAACATTTAGAGCCGGACTTGCAAAATAGACTAAAATCTCTTATTCATAAAACCGACGACGTATTTCATTTAAAGGGCGAAACTCTCACTGTTACGAATTTTATCTAACACAAAATCGAAACATATGATGACATACCCGTTAATGTAAAGCAATACCCGATCCCGCAAAAATTGCAAGAAATTGTGTACGAACAGGTGAACAAACTTTTAGAAACTGGAGTAATTGAATGTAGCGATTCACCGTATAATAATCCAATATGGGTGGTAAAGAAGCGGGACGGCAAACAAGGAAATTCCCAATGGAGAGTAGTGGTTGATTTTCTCAAATTGCATGAGAAAACGAAACCATATCCTTTCCTTATACCAAATATCACACATATTATCGAGCAATTGGGAGGAGCGAAACACTTTATTGTTGCCGACATGTACAGCGGATTTCATCAAATTGAAATAAGGCCGGAAGACTGAGAAAAACAGCGTTCTCGACTCCGTTCGGTCACTACCACTTTAAAAGGATGCCCTTCGAAATCCAAACTGCTCCAAGTACCTTTCAAGAATTAACGAATAAAATAGTAGGAAATAAGCCATTACAAAAGGAAGGTCGAAGAAATACCAAAGGAATACTAGGCTATATTGAT
Source organism: Theocolax elegans (assembly GCA_026168455.1). NCBI lineage: Eukaryota > Metazoa > Arthropoda > Insecta > Hymenoptera > Cerocephalidae > Theocolax > Theocolax elegans. The sequence continues at coordinate 67,064,488 of CM047425.1, forward strand.
GACATAATTCTCTTCGCCGAAACCCAAGAGGATTTAGAGGATCTATTTATCGAGTTATCCGGACGTCTAAGAGAAGCAAAATTAAAACTTAATTCAGGAAAGTGTCAGTTTTATAAGAACTCTGTAATCTTTTTAGGATTTTCAGTTAGTCGCAAGGGACTGGAACCAATCCCGAAAAACGTAGAGGCTATAATAAATTACCCGACACCCAAAACGCAACAACATATTATACAATTCCTAGGCATCTGCGGATATTACAGAAATTTTATCGAAAATATGTCAAAAATAGCTAAGCCCATAACAAACCTACTGAAAAAGGACCGAAAATTTATTTGGATAGACGAACAAGAGGAAGCATTCGAGTTATTGAAAAAGAAATTAAGTGAAGCACCCATCTTACAATTCCCGGATTTTGACAAACGTTTTTACGTTACAACTGACGCTTCGAATTATGCTGTCGGCGGAGTACTCTTCCAGAAATCAGAATCAATAGATTTACCCATCGCTTATGCGAGCAAATCATTAACCGCGAAAGATACGCGTAGAGTGTGCGCTTTAATCCTAAACTGTATACATCGCACTATAAAAACCCGTACTTCGAGAGAAATCGAAATTCATGTATTATAAACGCAGAAGTTGATTAAAGGAATTTATAAATAATCACCTATTAAAGTGATCATTTTACCGCCTATCGCTCTCCTTTCCATATACAGACCAAAGCTTGGTCTTTCCAGACATCTAACGGAGGAATTTATACTCCGACCCGCGCCGTTCAATCGCCGAAAGCCACGCAGCCACTACATACACAGAAAGTTATAGTAATCACTATATATCTTTATAAAATACAGACAACCGAAATGTTACGACCCGGTCAATTTTATGAAACTTTACGCGGAGTTCGTTGTTTTGGTAAGATTTTCGGTTGTCTGTATTTTATAAAGATATATAGTGATTACTATACCTTTCTTTGTATGTAGTGGCTTCGTGGCTTTCGGCGATTGAACGGCGTGGGTTTTTATAGTGCGATGTATACAGGTTAGGATTAAAGCGTACACTCTACGCGTATCTTTCGTGGTGTTCGCGAGTGTAACAATAATAAGGAAAAAGTAAGGACGACTAGAGATCTCGGAATAATAATGCGTTGCGGGTTATTTTAAGCGGAGACGTGAGAAAAAGTCTGGTTAGATCAGTAGTTGTCGAAGCACCTTACAGTTTTTGGGTTTACATTGTACAATGTGTGCAACTTCTCCTGCTGGTAGCGCTAAATACCGAGGCCCATTCATGGCGTTGTACGCGAAGTCGTCGGAATTGTCGTATGCCCAATTTAGTGAATTTTGTAGGATTGATTTCTGTAGTTTGCATTTATGTGTAAGGGTTTCTAAATACAATGATTTGATTTCTGTATCGATGTATGAAATATGCGAGTGCATTCCGCAATATCTTATGCTTTGTTCGATTTTTACAAGGCATTAAAGTGCTTGTACCGGAATGTGATCGGTTCTTTGGAGTAGCTGTAAGTATCGTTCTTCTGTTTTAGGTACCGAATCCGTCAAGTCGCAGTCGTCCACCTTCGTTAGAAAAATGATAGTAATATTAGGTAGGTTCATCTTACAAACGAATGTCGTAATTGCGTGTGTGAGTGCGATCAACTGAAGGACCAGGAATGGTCCAGTAGCCATCTAAATAACAAAGAGATAAAGGTCGTGAGTATTGTGATTGTAGCGTGTTCTAGTAATATTAGTGAGTTCAACTAATTTGTCATTTGGACCGTATATCATTAATATGTGAGGTAAGTAGAAAACAGACGTAAATAAACGCAGAATAAAATGACTTGTGTTTCGGAATCTATGTCTCGACGCGTTCTCCTTAATTTATTGGCATGCACTATGAGTGTGCCCTTTTTATATGTTATCTTGACATCATTATTAGGTAATAATTCCAAAACTGTGTTCTGCCGATAATTTTCCCTTTTTGGATTCAAGCAAAAGCATTACTTTGTCTCCCACTTTGAATTCACAAGGGTTAATGCGTCTATCGTAATATTCTTTGGACCGCAGTTTACCGTTGTGTAAATTTTCTTTGGCATTTCTTTGGATCTCACATAGCTTTGATTTTAATTCGACAAGATATTCGTAATGTGTTTCATTCGTTTCGGCCCCTATAATCGCCTTGTCAGACGGAACTCGAGCAATTTTTCCGTAGATACAGTCGAATAGGGTGAGTCTAGTACCTTCATGTATACTAGTATTATACGAGAAAGCAGCGCATTCTCACCACTCATCCCATTCTCGTATTTTCTCTACATAATTCTTTAGCCACTCCGCAAGCGAATGATGCATTCTTTCTATAAAACTGTTCGCCTGCGGATAGAATGCGGTGGTCGTTACTGTTTTGTTTTTACACATTTGTGCAATATTTTTCATTAACTTAGAGGTGAAATTTGCAGCTTGGTCCGTCAGGATTACTTTTGGCGAGCCATGGACGTAAATAAACCTTTTCAAGAGCGCATTTGCTATGGCTATTGACGTGATAATTTCTAGCGGAATGAGGACGCGAAACTTTGTAAGAAGGTCCTGGTTGGTAAGTATATATTGACTCTTCTTCGAGGTAATCGGTAAGGGTCCGATATTCAAAGCGATCTTGACGAATGCCTATCCTGGCGTGTCAGTAATTATCATGAGTGGTTTCACCTTCCTTTTCACCAGCTTGTTGGTCTCGCATAGCCTACATTGACATATCATTCGTTTTACATCGTCCTTCATGTTGGGCCAATAGTAATGCTGACGAATTCTGTTATAAATTTGGTAATGCCTTTAAGACCGTTTGTGAGGGCTTCGTGAATATCTTTAATTAGGCTATCTGTTATTTCGAGATCTGGTATCTAATTTTCGTTTTTGCAAATTATTATTTTTATGTGATCATCCGAAAAATTGTCCTTAAAGATATTCACTACGTCGTTCCACAGAAGATCATCTATTTTTAATGTTTTCGACATTCGTACCGATCTTACATTCATGGATAAACATACGTCTCGAACCGATTCGATTGTTTCCTTAAAAACATCCCAATCTACGCGAATATGTAAATTTTCTTTAATCGGCGCGGTGATTAAAATTTTATTGCGGAATTCGGTCGTTTTGGCCCTGCCTAACGTTAGATAATCGTTCTCTGGTAACTCGTTGGCCGATTTTAAATAGTGTGCTCCTGTGCACAGTGCTTGGTTTTTTGGGTTACGAAGTATACGGTTATCCCTTGCCATTAGAAATAAATCACGTGTTTCTATTATATTTTTGGAAAGATTTCGTCTGTTTGGATCTCTGGCGTTCATATCGTACAGTCGCGGGATCGAAAATCTCCATGGATTCTTCGGAAACGTCCATATGATTAGAGTGTTCTGTGGGCGTGTCGGTCGGGTCGGATGAGTCTCCTTTGTCTACGTTTGAGTTGCAGGTGGTAGAATCAAGAATGTCGTATCAGTAGCATCGGCTATTTGCAGTTCGTTATGCTGGTCTATCGTTTCGTCCCGTGAATCGAGAATTTCCGGAGGGTTAGTTTCGTTTGGTTTGGGTTTAGAATAGATTTCCATGGATGATGACGAGGTCGCACTTAGTTTACCTCGTTTTTCGGGTGTATCGGAAGGCTGGGAAGAGAGTTGGTCTCCTTTTATTAAAACATTAATTTCGTTCACGTCGGGCAGATTGCGTGATAATGCGTCGGCAACATAGTTGGTCTTACCGGGTTGATACAATAGATCTAATTGCAATTTCTCAGTTAATTTAAAATACTAATTTTTGAGTCTCGAGGTGGAATCTTTGATACTATGGAGCCAAACTAAGGGTTTATGATATGCATAAAATATGAACCTTCTACCTATTAAGAAAACTTCGAATTGATTTGCACAGTAGACCATTACAAATAATTTCTTCTCTATAGTGCTATGTCAAGTCTCCGTCGCGGTTAATGGTTCTCAGCGGGCCGCACCCGGGTTGGTCCATCTTGACCAACACAAATTAGAACTTCATTACGTGAGCGGGGCTTACCGGCGGTTACCCGACCGTCCGACTCTGGCAACGAGTTTCTCGAGGATAGGGCCAGACTCGTAGAGAGCTAGTTGAGGGGTTAGTGCTATGTCCTCCCTCGGCCAACTCAGAAGCCACTACGTCAGCGGCGCAGCGGACCAGCATCTGCTCGGCCTTCTTGGCCGACATACCGTCGACACCGGACTCGCCAGCGATACCAAACGCGCCGGCTTACGACAAAATAAAGATGATGCATTTTTTAAATAACTTAATAAGTGGTGAAAATAAATAAATTAAACTGCGAATATATATCCACATCCACATTATATTAAAATTTTGTACTGTCAAAATGACGATTTGAGTATAAATTATGTTATATTTTTTTAAATACTATGTAAAAATTAATTTTTTTTTAATTCATTATGATCGCGGCACCCGAAGGAATAATTAGACATAGTGTTTAACTTTTTTATAGGTGTTTAATTACTTTTTTAAATGGTTTAACCTCGATTATTTAAAACGATTATTTATTTGTTTAACTCGATAAGTTATAATTGAATGTAACATTAAGGACTGGACATCATCAACACGAAGGGAATATTTTTTTTTAATTTCGTAAAATGGGTTCCAGTAGATGATGCCCCGTCGACCTGGAAGTTATGGTAGGGACCTTCTACAGGAAGAAAATTTTTTTTTTTATTTCGTAATAGGCGTTCCAGTACATGATGCACCGTTGACATGGAGGTAACATTAGTGACCTGCACATCATATACAGGAAGAAAATTTTTTTTTTTGGTTTCGTAATAGGCCTTCCAGTAGATGATGCCCCGTTGGCCCGGAGGTAACAGTAGGGACCTGCACATCATCTACAGGAAAATTTTTTTTTTCTTTCGTAATGGGCCTTCCAGTAGATGATGCCCCGTCGACCTGGAGGTAAAAGTAGGGACCTGCACATCTTCTTCAGGAAGAAAATTTTTTTTTTAAATTTCGTAATAGGCCTTCCAGTAGGAGTTGCCCCGATGACCTGGAGGTATCATTAGTGACCTGCACATCATCTACAGGAAGAAAATTTTTTTTTTATTTCGTAATAGGCCTTCCAATAGATGATGCCCGATGACCTGGAGATAACATTAGTGACCTGCACATCATCTACAGGCAGAAAATTTTTTTTTGGTTACGTAATAGGCCTTCCAGTAGATGAAGCCCCGTTGACCTGGAGGTAACATTAGTGACATGCATATCTTCTACAGGTATAAAATTTTTTTTTTGATTTCGTAATATGCCTTCCAGTAGATGATGTCCCGTCGGCCTGGAGGTAACAGTAGGGACCTGCACATCATCTACAGAAAAATTTTTTTTTCATTCGTAATAGGCCTTGCTGTAGATGACGCCTCGTCGTCCTGGAGGTAGCAGTAGGGTCTTAGACATCTTCTACAGGAAGAAATCTTTTTTTTTGGTTTCGTAATAAGTCTTTCAGTAGGAGTTGCCCCGGTGATCTGGAGCTAACATTAGTGACCTGCATATCATCTACAGGAAGAAATTTTTTTTTTTAATTCCGTAATTGGCCTTTCAGTAGATGTTGCCCGGTGACCTGGATGTAACCTTACCGACCTGGTCATCTTCTGAAGGAAGAAATTTTTTTTTTATTTCGTAACTGGTCTTTTAGTAGATGATGCCCCATCGACCTGGAGGTAACAGTAGGGACCTGGACATCTTCTACAGGAAGAAAATTTTTTTTTTTGATTTCGTAATAGGTCTTTCAGTAGATGATGATCGGTCGACCTGGAGGTAACAGTAGGAACCTGGACATCTTCTACAGGAAGAAAATTTTTTTTTTATTTCGAAATAGGTCTTTCAGTAGATATTGCCCCGATAACCTCGAGGTAACATTAGTGACCTGCACATCATCTACGGGAAGAAAATTTTTTTTTGTAATAGGTTTCGTAATAGGCCTTCCAGTAGATGATGCCCCGTCGACCTGGAGGTAACAGTAGGGACCTGGACATCATCTTCAGGAAGAAAATTTTTTTTTGGTTTCGTAATTGGCCTTCCGGTAGATGATGACCCGTCGACTTGGAGGTATCCGTAGGGACCTGGACATCTTCTACAGGAAGTAAATTTTTTTTTTTTTTTCGTAATAGGTCTTTCAGTAGATATTGCCCCGATAACCTCGAGGAATAATTAGTGACCTGCACATCATCTACGGGAAGAAAATTTTTTTTTTCGCAAAAGGGTTCGTAATAGGCCTTCCAGTAGATGATGCACCATCGAGCTGGAGGTAACAGTAGGGACCTGGACATCTTCTACAGGAAGAAAATTTTTTTTGGTTTCGTAATGGGCCGTCCAGTAGATGATGACCCGTCGACCTGGAGGTAACAGTAGGGACCTGGACATCTTCTACGGGAAGAAAATTTTTTTTTTGATTTCGTAATAGGTCTTTCAGAAAATGTTCCCGTTAACTTGGAGGTAACAATAGTGACCTGCGCATTATCTACTTGAAGAAAATTTTTTTTGGTTTCGTAATGGGCCTTGCAGTAGTTGTTGCCCCGATGACCTGGAGGTAACATTAGGGACCTGCATATTATCTACGGGATCAAACTTCTTTTTTGGTTTTGTAATAGGCCGTCCAGTAGATGATGCCCCGTTGACCTGGTGGTAATATTAGTGACCTGCACATCATCTACAGGAAGATAATTTTTTTTTTATTTCGTAATAGGTCTTTCAGTAGATAATGCCCCGATAACCTTGAGGTAACATTACCGACCTGAACATCTTCTACAGGAAGAAAATTTTTTTTTGATTTCGTATTATGCCATCCAGTAGTTGTTGCCCCGATGACCTGGAGGTAATATTAGTGACCTGCACATCATCTTCAGGAAGAAAATTTTTTTTTGGTTTCGTAATGGGCTGTCCAGTAGATGATGACCCGTCAACCTGGAGGAAGCTGTAGGGACCTGGACATCTTCTACAGGCAGAAAATTTTTTTTTTTTTTGATTTCGTAATAGGTCTTTCAGTAGATGTTTTCCCGATGACCTGAAGGTACCGTAAGCGACCTGCACATCATCTACAGGAAGAAAATTTTTTTTTGGTTTCTTAATGGGCCTACCAGTAGATGATGCTCCGTCGACCTGGAGGTAACAGTAGGGACCTGGACATATTCTACAGGAAGAGAATTTTTTCTTATGTCGTAATAGGTCATTCTGTAGATATTGCCCCGATGACCTGGAGGTAACATTACCGACCTGGACATCGTCTACAGGAAAAAATTTTTTTTATTGATTTCGTATTATGCCATCCAGTAGTTGTTGCCCCGATGACCTGGAGGTAATATTAGTGACCTGCACATCATCTTCAGGAAGAAAATTTTTTTTTGGTTTCGTAATGGGCTGTCCAGTAGATGATGACCCGTCGACCTGGAGGTAGCTGTAGGGACCTGGACATCTTCTACAGGCAGAAAATTTTTTATTTTTTGATTTCGTAATATGTCTTTCAGTAGATGTTGTCCCGATGACCTGAAGGTACCGTAAGCGACCTGCACATCATCTACAGGAAGAAAATTTTTTTTTGGTTTCTTAATGGGCCTACCAGTAGATGATGCTCCGTCGACCTGGAGGTAACAGTAGGGACCTGGACATATTCTACAGGAAGAGAATTTTTTCTTATGTCGTAATAGGTCATTCTGTAGATATTGCCCCGATGACCTGGAGGTAACATTACCGACCTGGACATCGTCTACAGGAAGAAATTTTTTTTTTGATTTCGTAATAGGTATTTCAGTAGATGTTGCCCAGATGACCTTGAGGTAACATTAGTGACCTGCACATCGTCTACAGGAAGAACATTTTTTTTTTGGTTTCGTAATAGGCCTTCCAGTAGATGATGCCCCGATGACCTGGAGGTAACAGTAGGGACCTGGACATCAACTTCAGGAAGAAAATTTTATTTTGGTTTCGTAAAGGGCCGTCCAGTAGATGATGCTCCGTCGACCTGGAGTTACAGTAGGGACCTGGACATCTTCTACAGGAAGAAAATTTTTTTTGGTTTCGTAATGGGCCTTCCAGTAGATGATCACCCGTCGACCTGGAGGTAACAGTAGGGACCTGCACATCATCTACAGGTAGAAAATTTTTTTTTTATTTCGTAATAGGTCTTTCAGTAGATGTTGTCCCAATGACCTGGAGGTAACATTAGTGACCTGCATATTATATAAGGGATGAAACTTCTTTTTTTTGGTTTCGTAATAGGCCTTCCAGTAGATGATGCACCATCGAGCTGGAGGTAACAGTAGGGACCTGGACATCTTCTACAGGAAGAAAATTTTTTTTGGTTTCGTAATGGTCCTTCCAGTAGATGATGACCCGTCGACCTGGAGGTAACAGTAGGGACCTGGACATCTTCTACAGGAAGAAAATTTTTTTTTTTATTTCGTAATAGGTCTTTCAGTAGATGTTCCCGTTGACTTGGAGGTAACATTAGTGACCTGCGCATTATCTACTGGAAGAAAATTTTTTTTGGTTTCGTAATGGGCCTTCCAGTAGATGTTGCCCCGATGACCTGGAGGTAACATTAGTGACCTGCATATTATCTACGGGATGGAACTTCTTTTTTGGTTTTGTAATAGGCCGTCCAGTAGATGATGCCCCGTCGACCTGGAGGTAACAGTAGAGACCCGGACATCTTCTACAGGAAGAAAATTTTTTTTTGGTTTCGTAATAGGCCTTCCAGTAGATGATGCCCCGTTGACCTGGTGGTAATATTAGGGACCTGCACATCATCTACAGGAAAATTTTTTTTTCGTAATAGGTTTCGTAATAGGCCTTCCAGTTGATGATGCCCCGTCGACCTGGAGGTAACAGTAGGGACCTGGACATCATCTTCAGGAAGAAAATTTTTTTTTTATTTCGTAATAGGTCTTTCAGTAGATATTGCCCCGATAACCTCGAGGAATAATTAGTGACCTGCACATCATCTACGGGAAGAAAATTTTTTTTTGATTTCGTATTATGGTTTCCAGTAGATGTTGCCCCGATGACCTGGAGGTAACATTAGTGACCTGCACATCATCTACAGGAAGAACATTTTTTTTTAATTGTTATAATGAATTTTCCAGTAGATAATGCCCCGTCGACCTGGTGGTAATATTAGTGACCTAATACATCATCTACAGGAAGATAATTTTTTTTTTGATTTCGTAATAGGTCTTTCAGTAGATGTTTTCCCGATGACCTGAAGGTACCGTAAGCGACCTGCACATCATCTACAGGAAGAAAATTTTTTTTTGGTTTCTTAATGGGCCTACCAGTAGATGATGCTCCGTCGACCTGGAGGTAACAGTAGGGACCTGGACATATTCTACAGGAAGAGAATTTTTTCTTATGTCGTAATAGGTCATTCTGTAGATATTGCCCCGATGACCTGGAGGTAACATTACCGACCTGGACATCGTCTACAGGAAAAAATTTTTTTTATTGATTTCGTATTATGCCATCCAGTAGTTGTTGCCCCGATGACCTGGAGGTAATATTAGTGACCTGCACATCATCTTCAGGAAGAAAATTTTTTTTTGGTTTCGTAATGGGCTGTCCAGTAGATGATGACCCGTCGACCTGGAGGTAGCAGTAGGGACCTGGACATCTTCTACAGGCAGAAAATTTTTTTTTTTTTGATTTCGTAATAGGTCTTTCAGTAGATGATGCCCCGATGACCTGAAGGTACCGTAAGGGACCTGCACATCATCTACAGGAAGAAAATTTTTTTTTGGTTTCTTAATGGGCCTACCAGTAGATGATGCTCCGTCGACCTGGAGGTAACAGTAGGGACCTGGACATATTCTACAGGAAGAGAATTTTTTCTTATGTCGTAATAGGTCATTCTGTAGATATTGCCCCGATGACCTGGAGGTAACATTACCGACCTGGACATCGTCTACAGGAAGAAATTTTTTTTTTGATTTCGTAAAAGGTATTTCAGTAGATGTTGCCCAGATGACCTTGAGGTAACATTAGTGACCTTCACATCATCTACGGGAAGAAAATTTTTTTTTGCGTTAGGTTTCGTAATAGGTCTTCCAGTAGATGATGCCCCGTCGACATGGAGGTAACAGTAGGGACCTGGACATATTCTACAGGAAGAGAATTTTTTCTTATGTCGTAATAAGTCATTCTGTAGATATTGCCCCGATGACCTGGAGGTAACATTACCGACCTGGACATCGTCTACAGGAAGAAATTTTTTTTTTGATTTCGTAATAGGTATTTCAGTAGATGATGCCCAGATGACCTGGAGGTAACATTAGTGACCTGCACATCATCTACAGGAAGAACATTTTTTTTTTGGTTTCGTAATAGGCCTTCCAGTAGATGATGCCCCGATGACCTGGAGGTAACATTAGGGACCTGGACATCATCTTCAGGAAGAAAATTTTTTTTTTGATTTCGTAATGGGCCGTCCAGTAGATGATGCTCCGTCGACCTGGAGTTACAGTAGGGACCTGGACATCTTCTACAGGAAGAAAATTTTTTTTGGTTTCGTAATGGGCCTTCCAGTAGATGATCACCCGTCGACCTGGAGGTAACAGTAGGGACCTGCACATCATCTACAGGTAGAAAATTTTTTTTTTATTTCGTAATAGGTCTTTCAGTAGATGTTGTCCCAATGACCTGGAGGTAACATTAGTGACCTGCATATTATATAAGGGATGAAACTTCTTTTTTTTGGTTTCGTAATAGGCCTTCCAGTAGATGATGCACCATCGAGCTGGAGGTAACAGTAGGGACCTGGACATCTTCTACAGGAAGAAAATTTTTTTTGGTTTCGTAATGGGCCTTCCAGTAGATGATGACCCGTCGACCTGGAGGTAACAGTAGGGACCTGGACATCTTCTACAGGAAGAAAATTTTTTTTTTATTTCGTAATAGGTCTTTCAGTAGATGTTCCCGTTGACTTGGAGGTAACATTAGTGACCTGCGCATTATCTACTGGAAGAAAATTTTTTTTGGTTTCGTAATGGGCCTTCCAGTAGATGTTGCCCCGATGACCTGGAGGTAACATTAGTGACCTGCATATTATCTACGGGATGAAACTTCTTTTTTGGTTTTGTAATAGGCCGTCCAGTAGATGATGCCCCGTTGACCTGGTGGTAATATTAGTGACCTGCACATCATCTACAGGAAGAAAATTTTTTTTTTATTTCGTAATAGGTCTTTCAGTAGATGTTGTCCCAATGACCTGGAGGTAACATTAGTGACCTGCATATTATCTACGGGATGAAACTTCTTTTTTTTATTTCGTAATAGGTCATTCAGTATATATTGCCCCGCTAACCTCGAGGTAACATTAGTGACCTGCACATCATCTACGGGAAGAAAATTTTTTTTTGGTTTCGTAATAGGCCTTCCAGTAGATGATGCACCGTCGACCTGGAGGTAACAGTAGGGACCTGGACATCTTCTACAGGAAGAAAATTTTTTTTGGTTTCGTAATGGGCCTTACAGTAGATGATGACCCGTCGATCTGGAGGTAACAGTATGGACCTGGACATCTTCTACAGGAAGAAAATTTTTTTTTTGATTTCGTAATAGGTCTTTCAGTAGATGTTCCCGGTGACTTGGAGGTACCATTAGTGACCTGCGCATTATCTACTTGAAGAAAATTTTTTTTTGGTATCGTAAAGTGGGCCTTCCCAGTAGATGTTGCCCCGATGACCTGGAGGTAACATGGGACCTGCACTATTATCTACGGGAATGACCTCTTTTTTGGTTTTGTAAATAGGCCCGTCCACTTAGATGATGCCCGTTGACCTGGTGGTAATATTAGTGACCCTGCACATCATCTACGGGAAGATAATTTTTTTTTTTAATTCGTAATAGGTTTATAGTACATGATGCCCCATCGACCTGGAGGTAACAGTAGGGACCTGGACATCTTCTACAGGAAGAAATTTTTTTTTTGATTTCGTAAATAGGTCTTCCTAGTAGATGTTCCCGTTGACTTGGAGGTAACATTAGTGACCTGCGCATTATCTACTGGAAGAAAATTTTTTTTGGTTTCGTAATAGGCCGTAAAGTAGTTAATGCCCCGTTGACCTGGTGGTAATATTAGTGACCTGCACATCATCTACAGGAAGAAAATTTTTTTTTTATTTCGTAATAGGTCTTTCAGTAGATGTTCCCGGTGACTTGGAGGTACCATTAGTGACCTGCGCATTATCTACTGGAAGAAAATTTTTTTTGGTTTCGTAATGGGCCTTCCAGTAGATGTTGCCCCGATGACCTGGAGGTAACATTAGTGACCTGCATATTATCTACGGGATGAAACTTCTTTTTTGGTTTTGTAATAGGCCGTCCAGTAGATGATGCCCCGTTGACCTGGTGGTAATATTAGTGACCTGCACATCATCTACAGGAAGTTAATTTTTTTTTTATTTCGTAATAGGTCTTTCAGTAGATAATGCCCCGATAACCTGGAGGTAACATTACCGACCTGAACATCTTTACAGGAAGAAAATTTTTTTTTGATTTCGTATTATGCCATCCAGTAGTTGTTGCCCCGATGACCTGGAGGTAATATTAGTGACCTGCACATCATATTCAGGAAGAAAATTTTTTTTTGGTTTCGTAATGGGCCGTCCAGTAGATGATAACCCGTCGACCTGGAGGTAACAGTAGGGACCTGGACATCTTCTACAGGCAGAAAATTTTTTTTTTTGATTTCGTATTATGCCATCCAGTAGTTGTTGCCCCGATGACCTGGAGGTAATATTAGTGACCTGCACATCATATTCAGGAAGAAAATTTTTTTTTGGTTTCGTAATGGGCCGTCCAGTAGATGATAACCCGTCGACCTGGAGGTAACAGTAGGAACCTGGACATCTTCTACAGGAAGAAAATTTTTTTTTTTTATTTCGTAATAGGTGGCTCCTATACACCTCTACTCCTGTACACAGTCTTGTGTATCCTACCTGCTCCTTAGTCTTAAAAACATACTCATGATTATGCTTTACAGGTTGATCTCCCTGTACGAGTCCGTTGCTGTTGGATGGCTCCTTTGGCTTGAGGCTCCATGGGTATGCTGTAACCATTGCTGCAGTTGCAACAGCCGTCTTCTTTGTACTTTGGACCTGGATGCCCTGTCCATGCTCTTATGCTGCCTTC